>CABFOQ010018603.1:2714-20444 GCA_900660455.1 Gephyroberyx darwinii | reverse complement strand
AAATTAAACCTTGTGGTTTGTTTGTATTTACAATGCATTGTTAAGTAAAAGTACTGATCACTGTTAAATCTTTGTCAGTGACCGATTTATTTTAAATTCTGTGTGCAGGGCTCAAAATGAACTTTTTTGTTACCCTGCCACAGTGTAAAGTGGTTTTAGAATCACACAAGCTGAGTAGACTGACTGAATGAAGGTTGGCAGCCTGCCACTGTGGCTAGTACAGTTGACCTAGTCTTGTATGGCCATATATAAAATAGGTAAAGGTCACGTTAACTTGCTCCTGTTGTGTCCCCATACAGGTTTTGCTCCGATTAGTGGGATGTGCAGCAAGTATAGAAGCTGTACCATTAATGAAGACACAGGACTAGGCCTGGCTTTCACCATTGCCCACGAATCCGGACACAAGTAAGGAGTTTCTGTTAGACATCCGTTACGATAACAGGGCTCCTGTTGTTCTTGGACACGTACATAATATGTTTATATCACGTCTGTCAACATAAGTGGAAGTGTTTGCATATCGTGATCATTTAGGATTGTCGCTGTGTCATTTTTCAGCACAAGCTTGTTCTCAAGGACAACACAGCCTGTGATTTTGTTCAATCATATCTTTTTATCTCAACATGCCAAAATTCACAAGCTTTAGTTATCAGTTTTAAACTTTCATTCACCCAGAATAATGTACTTGTGCAGTGTATGCTTGCTCACCCTGATACAAAGTTATACACATTCACACTGTGGTACAACCGCAGTTTTATACTCTTCTACTAGTGCAGGAAGGGTGATACTCATTCAGTTCCTCCAGCTGGATTTCACCAGCTAGTCTGGGGTATCAGACTGGCAACTTTCAGCTACTGTCACCATTTCTTGTGTTTTGCATGTGAAAATATTGCATTCCCTCATTCATTCCCTAGTTTTGGAATGGTCCATGATGGTGAGGGGAATGTCTGCAAGAAGTCTGAAGGAAACATCATGTCTCCCACACTGGCCGGGCACAATGGTGTCTTCTCCTGGTCTGCCTGCAGCCGCCAGTACCTCAGCCAGTTCCTCAAGTAAGCAACCATGACAGGTTCTAAAACTTTCCTCTGACCTACATTTATTTTTCTTTTCATTTTTGCTTGCAGTAAATCAAGCTTTCTGTTGATTCTGTAGCTGAGGTGCTAGCTCGCTCACTGCTGTTTCAGAGCTGTGTGCGTTCAACTCATAAGTTTTGTTGCGTCACTTCCTGTGCTCGGAGAAAAGATTCCCGCCAGCATACCTACCCGACTCCAAAACTTCATTGGGGTGAATGGAGTGAATCTACAGTGGCTCAATGAAGGGGGAGGGGCCAGTTGCAGAACCACTTCATGAACTAGACTGATAAGGCGCTGGTATTCTTACAATATGTTACAGAGTGCAGGTTTAAGATCTTATGTAACAAAGCAGTCAAACAATGTATGAATTTAAAAAAAAAAGTTTGGAATAACCCCCCCCAGCAATCACATAGAATATCAGCAACAGCTAAATCAGTTACAAATTCAGCTCATATCCAAAGGGTACCAAGTGAAAAGCTAAACTTACATGTTATAACTATTAGGGGACGTGCCTTATTTTGCAAAAGCAAGGCTTGTATGTGTGTGTGTGTGTGTGTGTGTGTGTGTGTGTGTGTGTGCGTGTGTCTGTGTGTGTGTGTGTGAGGGGCTTAAATATAGCTGACGTAGCAGCCAAGCTGAGTGATATGTGGTGCTGCTATCCTCCTGTTAGTCTTATTTTACAGACAGAGTCTGGATATGTATTATGTGTCGAGGTACATCTGAGGGAATGTGTGTGAGAGAGAAAGATGGAGCTTGAGAGAGAGAGAGAGAGAGAGAGAGAGAAAGAGAGGTTTTGTTTTATTTATTTATTTATTTATTTGTGCATATCTGTGTGTGTGTCTGCAATAACTGCATTTTCATGCCCATACTCATGCAAGCGAACAAACAAGCAGCGCAGACACAGCATCCATGTGTCTGCATGTGTGTGTGTGTGTGTGTCTGGGTGTGTGTGAAACCAGATAGCCCAGAGCCAGTGCCCTCCACTAAATTTACCAGTGTGTGTTAACTGAACTGTCAGGTCTCCCCTCTCTGAGTGGTGGAGACAGACAGTGTATTTCCTCGCTGAGTTATTAGAGCCAGGGTGACCTCACCCTTGTTAGGCCTGTCAACTCTATATTAAACTCCCATCACCCCCTGAGGCCATGTGGAGGGGAGCTCTGCACCATTGAGCGCACCAAGGGGACTCTTATAATTATTGATATAATTATTTATTGCATAAAAATGCTCAAATATTGTATATTTTTTCCTAATTGTAACAGAATGACATATATTTGTTTTCTGCATCTCACTGAGTCTACCTCTGTCGGTTATGGAGAGGAGCTTTGTGCCGCCAGTAGACTGTCAAATATTTAGTCAGCCATGACAAAGAGAGGTCTATGTCAATACAGTCTGTGTAGAGTCAGATGCTCTACCGGAGCCCTTGGCCATGTGGATAACTTGGTGAAGTTTGCCATGTGAAGAAGTGTCTTTTTCCAAGGCTGGTCACACCTTAACAAAACCACAACGCCATGGTGGATAGGAAACGCGCAGGGATTATCCTCTGACAGAAATGGGCCACGGGATCTCCTGAGAAGCCTAGAAAAGAAAAGAATGGGCTTCTCTTTCCTTTCCATTCCAGTTGATGATGATCCTGTGGCATACAGTGTGTGTAACATTTTGGTGGACACTTTCTCCCAAAGCTTCAGTGTCTTCAGTGCCTATTATGTGTGACTAGGGGGAATCCAAGCCCAAAACCTTGTGTCATGCTCTACCAAATGTGTGTGTGTTTAATGTATTTTTCATAATCTTGACATATGATGTGAATAATATAGGATAACACAGAATTGACTGCATATGCAGAACAGCCATTGTTCTCTGCAGACACACAGGACCCATAAAGCCATGGAGGATCACATGTGAGCAATACACACACAGGCACTCACACACACACTCTGCTAAAGCAATCAGGACCACTCACTAGCACGGCGAACCTTTCCAACATATTTTGCCTTTTCAAGCTCTTTCCACCATATTTTGTATTCTATTCCCCTGACTGCGATGTTTAAGCTGTAAAACATCTCGTGTCTCATGTGTAGTTACCAACGATATCAGTTAACATCGGAAACCCCCCATTGGAGTTGGGATATGAGCGATACGGGCAAGCATATTTTTTTTTTATGTCTGTCATAATTGAGTGTCTGATGCAATAAAACCATTACTCCCAGGGTTTGAGTCTGGCAACTTGTTATGTTACCACGGCAACGCTTTATGGTACTCTCCAAAGTGGGAAACAAAGGAATATCGCAGACTGATGTTCTCTGTCGTGGAATTTCTGTGTGTGAGTCAGTGAGCAATGTGTACCAACTACAATTCATTTATCTCAACAAGATTTATAAACCGTGGCACTTAATCTCATGTCCGTATGACTGTTTATGTCTGCATGCATGTTGTATATCAGCAAAGTTGTTTAAAGATACATGATGAATTCCCCTCTCCTTTACTCTCTCCACCACTACTTTCCTTTCTTCTTCTACCCTCCCCTTCCCTCTTCCCTCTACTCCCCTCTCCCTCCTGCCATTCACTCTCCCACTCCTCTCCTCTTTTCCCATACCCTGTTCTCCCCCTTACTCTTCTTTTCCCCTCTCCTCTCCTCTCCTCTCCTCTCCTCTCCTCCAGTTCTGCCCAGGCTTTGTGTCTATCAGATGAACCCAGAGCAGCAAAAGAGTACCGGTACCCTGAGAAGCTGCCTGGCGAGCTGTACGATGCAGACACACAGTGCAAATGGCAGTTTGGGGAGAAGGCCAAACTCTGCACCCTGGATTTCAAGAAGGTAAAATATGGACAACTGAATGAACCAGAACATAAGCAAGGCTCTTTTACAAGGGAGTTAAAAAAAAATCCCATGTTATGATATGAGATTTTCTCAGCACACCCACCCGATCTTGGAAATAAGACAGCAGCACCAAGATGAGTGTTTAATTGGTTCAAAAACATCTGGTGGCATTTTCCTACCCTTAGAGAAGAAGGGAGGAGGAATAGATAGAGAGTGGGATGGAGAGAATGAGGTAGAGGGAAAGAGGGATGATGAAAGAGGATGAAGGAAAAGAGAAACTGGTGATATTAGTCTTGTCTGCCCTAGGCACATTTACATGTACACACACACACACACACACACACACACTAGACATAGTTACATGATGCCCATGAAATACTCATTGGGATGGACAGCTAAATATACACTGGAGCATTGCCAATGGGAACCTCTCCTTGTTGCTCTCCCATTGTCCCGTTGCTACTGATATTGCTGTGTGAAGGACCCTGCCTGCGCTAGGAGACAGCAGGATAGGATTTATGTTCCTCAAATGTTTCATGCTGCTGTGCAGGTGTTATAAATTGTTCATGTCCTGTAGTAACTTTCTATCTGGATATGCTTGTTTTGTTACTGTAATTGACTGTAACTGTCTCCCACGTATAGGAAATTGTTTCAAGACATTGTACTGAAAATTGGTTGACTTTTCTATTATACACCTGTGCATTCTTGACATTTTACTTTTCTTCATCAATAGTGTGACTGTGATAGTCGTGAAACATTGTCTTCATGTGGGACACATTGTTAGCTCTCAGTTCAAAAAAGTTTGCACTTGAGATATAATGCATTCTGCAGGACGCAGATGAAATGTTTAATACTGCCAAATACAGCTGATGCATTAGGCTTTAAATTGTTTACATCTCACTATTTTTTCCCCTGAACAGATTGGAGCATGGGACTCCATTGGCACACAGCCAAAAATCACATACATTAAGTTTTTTGGTGTTTTTTTTTTTTCAAGATGATTTTGACAGCACATGGTGGAGTGTGGCAGGAGAGGAGATTGGACAGAGAAACGTTTTCAAATGTGATGAAGGTCATAAGCTGGATTTGAACGCATGATACCAGTGCATGGTGTCCTCCTTAGCCTGCTCGGTTTGAGACTTGTTCCCTTGCGTTTCAGTTTTTGCAGTTTGGTCAAACATCCATACGGTACCTCTCCTCTGCACCTGGTAGCAGCAAGGTGCACTGGACACCAAATCCCAGAGCAGCCTTCATGCTTACTGCTTTTCCAGACACTTGTTACTCATAAAAAACTACAACAGGACTCGGCCTCTGTGGTACAGTTCATTGTGTTATGAATTCATGTTTCATAAAACTTTTTGGCAGGCGCTGTCCAGATAAGGCACGACTGGAAGAGACAAATGATACTCTCCGTGGGGTGGGGTAGAGCTGGGTTACCCTAGCAAAAAGCGAAACAGTTTGAGTGGGTGTTTTTCTCTCGCTGCTTCTCTCTCTCTCTATCTATCTTTCTCTCACTCCTCTCCATCCCTCCCTGTCTCCCTCCCCACTCATTTTTCTTTCCATCTCCCTCCTCTCTTTCTCTCTCTCCTGTCCTCTCATCTCTCTGTCTTCCTCTCCCTCCATCTCTCTCTCTTCCTCCATGGCTCACTCTTGCCTTGCCTTTTTTTTTACTGCTGGAAAAGCCCTGAGCAAGCAAAACAGCTGCACAAATAGGCCTTGGGATGAGTTCCATGATGGCTTTTGGCAGCGAGCTTCTGAGGCAGAGGTGCCTGTCTGCATCTGTACCGAGTTGTCAAAATCCGATATAGTCATTCAGATAGTAACAATGTGGACATGTTAAAAAGCAGCAGACCATGTTTCTCAGGCAATGTGAGTAGAGAAACTTCCCAATCCTCCCATCTGAATTTGCAGGACACTGCTGAGAAAGTTAACCGTGACCATTATGTGAATTTGGTGAAGAACTTATGCCCCCAATAATGTTCATCCTTGCAATTCACACACCTTCACATACTGTGTGTATCACGTTGTCTGCCCACATAATGTACCTATGGAAAAAATGTACAAGGACATGTCAAGGATGTCCATTCAGAATTGTTCATTTTATTCTTTTGCCATTGTGCTGCATAAACTTGTATGTGCTATGTTTACACATACAATGTGTCATTAACACGTGTAAAGATCATTGTTCAGACAGCCTGTCTTTCAAGTTCCCATCACTGTCTTTTTATATAACAAATTGTTGTAACAGTTTTTAGATTTTTTTTCCCATCACTGGCTTTGTGTATAGTTGTTGAGCTGAGAAGGACTCTGACAAACAAACTACTGTACTAAGAACATAATGACAGTGCCATAAAACCTGCTGAATAGTCTACTCATTACTGAGACCTACCATAGTGTATTCAGACTATATGCCCTTATTAGTAAGGCAACTTCCTCTTTACTTCCTCTCTGAATAAGTCTTTAACATGAAATGTCCTCATGTTGTCCTCGTTTCATCATCAATTTTTGGGTTTTCAGACAAATCTTCTAATCAGTTTCTCTTGACTAGCAACCCAAAATTTGTTTTCAACTTTTAGCTCAAGCTAATCAAGAAAACGACACTGTTTTCATGCTGCTAACCTAGAAGCAAAGAGTAGTTTATTCAGCCTACCTTACGTTGCAGATAATTGACAACATAAGACAGTAAGCAATTTTAGTCTTCAGTTTCTCTTGGATAAAATGGGATTTAATTTTCCTGTGTTGGGTTCTGGCCTGAAAACAAAATGGGTAAATGTGCAGAAGTGACAGCAGTCTTTCTGTATGCATTATTGCTTACACCATTTTTGTCTTTTATCCCTCTCTCGATGTCTTTCTCTCTCTCTCTCTCCTTCTTTCTCCCTGTGTGTGTGTTTGTGTGTGTGTGTGTGTTCTTCCAGGATATCTGCAAGGCGCTGTGGTGTCACCGTGTTGGGAGGAAGTGTGAGACCAAGTTTATGCCAGCCGCTGAGGGCTCGGCCTGCGGGCCTGATATGGTGAGTTAACGTGTTTGTGTGTGTGTGTGTGTGTGGGTGAGGTTGGGGGAGGGGGGAGGGTTGCTCACAAGCTTTGCCCCATTGGCATCGCATGACTGGCACAGGACTGCATTCTCTTCTATCCAACTTTATTTATCTATCTCCTTGGAGGCAATTCAGTCACACCACAGATACTAACAACAGCTACCAAAGACATTCAGCGAGACACCTCTTTGTTCAGGATGACTTAAATTTTTCTGTTTTGAGAATTGCAAGAATACAGAATAACCTCCATCCATTTTTTTTTTTTGGATCTGAATTTGCCCCAGATCATCACTAAGATGGCCTTTGTTCAATTTTAGGCCAATGGAGCCAATAAGACCTTCCAGCTAATATGCTTTGGGGCTAACCTTGCCTTGTTTTGTGTAATGAGGACAGTGTGTGTTTTATTTCTGACTGTTGCCAGTACACTGCTCCATGGCAACATCTCACCAAATAAACCACACTTTAAAGGCATCTGACCATCGCCTCCCACCAAGACTTCTTTGCAGTTAAGGTGAAAACCTGGCTTCAAACTGAGTTCATGATGGATCTTCTTACAATCCTGGACAGTTCAGTCAGCACTGTGAGCATGTGCAGCAGCAACCAGAGCGCCAAGTCTCTAATCAATGTCATTATCAAGAGGCAAAACCTGGAGCTCCTCCACTGACTATAAACTGGTGACTAACTGTGGATTTAATGAATATTTGTTACAGCCTTTGAGTAAATTTAATACAAAACAAACCCATATCAGCTTTAAAACACTAAATGTTGCTATACATAGATTACATGTTCACTATCCTTAGAATGAATGATTTTCCCTATGAGAGTAAGAGCTTACACACACACACACACAGATGCACACATACATGCACAAAACACACACACACATTCCTCTGCCACGGGTTACCAGAAACCTCAGAGCCCTTAGAGACTGAATAAATGGGAGATGGGTCATAGAGTAATGGTATTTTACTTCAGTGAACAGTGGTTAAATCTGTGGCGATGCTATCTAACTCACATTTATTGAGCTTTATTGTGTTCTACTTGTTAGCTGGGACATTTTCAAGACAAAAGACCTTTAAGGACATCTTTTAACTGTTTTATACAGCAGTGTCTATGTGTCCCAGCACAGGCTGATAAATGTACTCGTAAGTGAAGAGGTCTAATTGGCTTTATCGGGTTATAGAACCGGCTTCATTGGAGTTCCGGGTCAATAAAAGCACTCTTTTTGATAGAGGTACAATGCTCTCCTCCAGTGCTTTACCTTAGGGAGCAGCTGCAATTGGTTTGTTGCTGACATGGCAACAATATACCACTGGGGTTTGGGCCAAAGAGCAATCTGTCCTCCATATTTCTTCTTTCTTTATTTCTTTCTTCTTTTAAGACAATCATCCCTCAAGGCTCTCTCTCTCTTACCCTCTTTCTCCCCTGACAGCCCCTCTTGGAGATTTGCTTCTCTCAATATATTGAACTTGATGCTTTAATCCCACCTCCTCCCTCCATGGGACAATTAACCGAACACAAACAATGACAGGCCCACTTAGGAATCCATGGCACTCAGCCGCAGGAGGAGAATTGAGGGGGAAATCAGCTGTTCTAGTTCTCAGTCAAGGACCACGAGATTAGTCTGAGGGTGTGTGTTGGTCTCTGTGTGTGTGTGTGTGTGTGTCTGTGTGTGCTTGTGTGCAGGCATGAACACACACACTGACATCAAAAACAGCTGATTCCCCAGCCCACCACAAATATTCATGCTAGTGTATGTGTGCGCGTGTGTGAAGGTTCTTGAGATCACTCCGAGGCAGGCAGTTGATTACAGTTTGACTGATGTCATCTTTACATGTAGAAATCCAGTTCAAGACAGTGCCGGGAAATGGCTTGTGACGTAATGTTGCTCTAGGTTTTACCATGTTTCCTCACGTTGCATTGAGGGATTTTGAGTGAAGTACCGCTCATTTTGGAACATGTGATTGGTTTGTCATACTACGTTTTTTTTCTTATCAATGCATCAGCTTTTGAGGTACATAAAGATACTAGATGTGTGTCTCCTTTAACACCCAGTCCATGTGAAAGATTCTGCCAATGGGGTTTGATAATTCAACTTGTGTGCAGCGCAGTTTCAGGAATTTTCTACAAACAAGTGTCAGTATATTGACACAAGGCAGAATCAGGCAGATCACCCTGCTAGGATCAAGAAAATGATATTTGATTTGTTGATTTGCTTTGGGAAAAAGTTTGATTTTTTCACCCCATTCGCAGATTTTTTTGCAGTGGAGAAATATTACTACTTTTCGTCATGCACACATTACATGTCCCAGTTGTTTAATGTTCGCAGCAGTATTTCAGCCCATTTCACGTGGGTTTTTTCACATTTTTATGACACTCACCATCCATCTCTATCTTTCCAGTGGTGTCGTAGAGGCCAGTGTGTGAAACAGGGTGACGAGGGTCCCAGGCCTCAGCATGGCCAGTGGTCGGCGTGGTCCTCCTGGTCTGCCTGCTCACGAAGCTGTGAGAGCGGCGTCACCTACCGAGAGAGGCAGTGCACCAACCCCAGGTAGAGACATGCGCACTTACACACACACACACACACACATACACACACATACACAGGAACCAGTGGTAGTAATGCAGCAATTTCCATCCATCCAGGATTTTAAAACTTGCTAGAAATACTTTTATTTGGCACAGAGCTGCTGCAATGTGTCACACCTGCTGTTGGAACACATACATGCATGCACACACAGTCACACACGGAAATATGCATGATTTGATATGACTCGTGTAAATAAAAGCCTCAAGAGATTTGATATTTATCTGCAGAGATTGTCTGTCCTCTGTCTTGCTCCGTGACTCAAGGCCGATCTGACAGTATATGAAGACACATGATTAAAATAGTAAAGATCGCTGACATGGATCTCTCACTTCCTCACTTATCTGCTCACTTAGTCTCTCACTCACTAGCTTCATCAGTCACTCACACTCATATTTGCAGTCAGTCAGGGAAGCCTATCCCAAACTCTGAGGCCTCGTCTTTATCACAATCTGCCCTGTCATGCCAAGATCCTGTCAAGTGGTGGGCTAAATTACACAGAGACAGATGAGGAGAGAAAGGAGGAGGAAAGAGGGGGGGTGGAGAGAGACACGAAGAAGTGTGTAGGAGAAAAGTGTACAGAGACAGAAGAAGAAGAGGGAGAAGAGAGACAGAGAGAGAGAGAGAGAGAGAGAAAGAGAAGGGAAGGAGAAAAGGGGCTGAGGAGCATTGACATAAAGAAAAGGGTTTAAGAGAGACAAAGGCAAATAGAAGGAGGCACACAAAGAGATAGAGGGGGAGAGACAAACAGAGAGAGAACATAGTCTGAGAGCAAGAGAGAGAGACAGATCAGTGATGGTGTGATTGGAGGGCTTATAGAAGATGTAATTGTCCCAAGCAAGGGATTTGTTGGAATATGGCCTTGGGATATACAGCTGTGAATGGAGTTGCCTCTACAAGCACACACACACACACACACACACACACACACATATACACGTACACACATGTAAACATGTATTGATTGATTACAATAACACAAGATAGAAGTTGAATTCAATCTTCTCTGTAATACAATATAAATTGAATGTAAGAAAAACACAGATTACATTTGTCTCATACCTTAATGCTACAGTAAAATGCTGTATATGAAATCATACATGATATGAATCTTGGTCAAGGAAACAAATGAAAACATTACTTTTGATGACATCATTTTGCACCCCTCTCTCCCAGACCTGCGTACGGGGGGAAGTACTGCGAGGGCTCCTCCAGGTCCTACAAGCTTTGCAACACTGAGGACTGCCCACCCAACGCCATGGACTACAGAGCGCAGCAGTGTGCCGAGTTCAACAGCAAACAGTTCAGAGGATGGTACTACACCTGGAGGCCGTACACGAGAGTGGACGGTAAGATTGTTGCTTTCTTTTTCCGTTCATTTACAACATTACTGGGTACAGTTTAAAATAATGAAAAAAATAATAAATATATAGATATAGATTAATGATAAATTATTGGTTATTGTGCATGCTTTTTGAATATATGCAGTTTGGAAAGTGGCACTTACAGCCCACCAACTCATCCCATGTCGCTGCTGTCATTAAGGAGTTGTGGTTATTTCTTCTCAAACTCTGTCTCTCTTCCCAGATCAAGACGTATGTAAGCTGTACTGCTTCGCTGAAGGCTATGATTTCTTCTTTGCCTTGGCCAGCAAAGTTAAGGATGGGACCCTGTGCTCTCAGGACAGCTCCAACGTCTGTATTGATGGCCTGTGTGAGGTAATACTTTTCATAGCTCAAGGCAATATCATCAATCATGAGGCAATAACATTCGGTTTACTTGAAGAATTATTTCAAAGCCCTCAGATACAGTGATAGGATGAGTGAGAACAGTGATATCACTTGTTAAGTCTTTGGGGATGTGCTATAAATTATGACTTTCCTTATGACAGGAAAGCATCAGTAAACACCCTTGTTGTGCTATTTCACAGAGCAGCTAATGTAGAAGAGCGACATTTAAGATCAAACTGTAAGTTTTGTTTGAATGTTAATAATTATTAAAGCATTAATATTGTCTGTATTGTTTTTTTCAGAGAGTGGGCTGTGACCGTGTGTTGGGCTCCTCGGCGGTGCCTGATGCTTGTGGGGTGTGTAAAGGAGACAACTCCACTTGCAAGGTCTACAAGGGACAGTACACCAAACAGCATTATACTAACCGTAGGTCATATTTAACCACATAAAACAATTCAGTTGTTTTATGTGTTTTTTCTTCATTGCACCTGCTCACCTGTATTTTTACTTATATTTTCTTTTACCAGTTTATGGCTAAATGCTTACATCATAGTTTATTTTATTGATTTTTTATTATTATTAACTTGATTTATTTGTTGTTTTGGTTTTGAAAAGCTTGTTTTGTACTTGTTTTGTACTCTTTCTCAGACTACTATGGGGTGGTAACCATCCCAGCGGGGGCCCGGAGTATCCGTGTGGTCGAGTTGAACACCTCGAGCTCCTACCTGGCTGTCAGGGACACCCAGAGACGCTACTACCTGAACGGGCGCTGGACGGTGGACTGGCCTGGCAGACACCCCATCGCCGGAGCCCTGTTTGAGTACAAGAGACCGTACAACAGACCGGAGAGCCTCACATCAACAGGGCCCACCAACCAGACGCTGGTCATAGAGGTATGGGACCAATGGATTGAGGTGATTGACAGACTGGCCTGTTCGATGTGCACATTTTGGACATGCCCTCGTTTACATCATGTGTAGTTCCCAAATTCCCTTCCCATCAATATGGTGTAAAATCAAGGCATGGATACCATGTCTGGCTGATGCCGCACCTTTCGCCAGGATGCTTCCACAATTTGGAATCCCCAATTGCAATAAACTGAATTTTTACTGAAAGGGAGACAAAATGATCACAGATATGAGCTGTGACATGAGATTTGACATTCATTCAATCAATACATTTCTTGGTTAATCACAATGTGAATCCTTCTTTTGTTTCTTTCTGCCTTCCTTCTTTACTTACTCCATGACTTACCTACTGACTTGCTTACTGATTTGTTCTCACCCTATTCTGTCCACAGGTTTTGTTGCAGGGCTGGAACCCAGGTGTGCGTTGGGAGTACACGCTGAAGAAAGCTGATGAGAGAAAGAACCACATCAAACACAACTATACCTGGGCCATCATCCGCTCCCAGTGCTCAGCAACCTGTGCTGGAGGTCAGTACACACATTAATACAAAAAAAACATTTTTGTTAATATCAAAAAAGTTGGGTAATCATTTTACACTTACACTGTTGAAAAGTAACAGAAGATGTGTGTTTTCCCAAACTACAATCATAGATGTGTTGAAAATGACACATCCTTCCTTCAGGTCATTTAAAAATATGATACTGATTCAGCTAGCCTAATGTCCTCAGGCTGGTCTTTTCAAAGCCTGCCCTGATGACAAAGGTCCGGTCGCCTCTTGTTTTCAATCTAGACCAAGTAAAACCACACACCCCTTTTGACTTCCAGCCCACAGATTAAGAAGTCGGCTTCAATGGAGCAGCATCTAAAGCTCGGTCCAGCCTCTCTGATCTGTAATAAGGCTTTTAGCTTAAATGGAGAGGGGAGCGTTCCCATCATTACTGAGGGGACATTAGTACGTCTCGGGACTCATTGGTGTGGACTGGTGGGACCTCTTCTCCTTCTTATTCTACTGGAGACCTGCTATTACGCACATACACACACAGACACACAGGTACACAAACACGCATGCACACACACACAGACACAGGTGCACACCCATGCACGCACACACACACATGCACACACACACAGCTACACTCAAGTAAGCAAGCATACACATGCATGCCTGTGACTGGGGACTTTTGTCCCACTGGAGGCCTGCTATTAGGCTAGCATGCACACACACACACACACACACACTCACACACACATGCACAGGCTACTGTTAGACTGCTTTAGTGATCTAGGCACACTCTGGTATGCAGATTTGAGGTCGGGGGGCAGGGGACATAGGTGTGTGTGCATGTGTGTGTGTGTGAGTGCTCTGCTGTGAACAAAGCCCTCAGTGTAGAGTTCCTATTGATTGACCCTGCAGGTTAAAGTTCCCCACCCTGGTCTATTGAGGTTCACCTTAACCACCTCCATCTCTTTGTGTCCTGATTGTAGGCCCTAATGGGTCGGGGGTCATTTGCTTTATTAAAGAGTGTGACTGACTAACTGCCCTGAATGAGTGCCGTGGAGCTGAGATGTGCAGATTGACCTTGCCTAAGGCCAAATACCAACCAGGGATCTGTGAACCTGGGATTCAAGTTTCACATAAATCAAATGACACTGTCAGAGCTGCATTCACACTCGAATTGACCAGCACATCAGTCAGGACTTTTCTTTGAAGATTATTAGCTTCTGAGAAAGTATGAGATCATACTTACCTGTAATTGAGAAAGTAAGTGGTTTCTGACAAACTAGCATCCTGTCCTAGGGATGTTTTTTGTTCATGAAACTGTGTCACATTACAGAGACAAGTCATAGGGATCTTCTTTTGCACCTCAAAGGGTGTGTTTCTTTCTTTAGGGGTGGTGCGGTGAAAAAAGCATGCATGTTAAAATATCCATGAACATGCTGTTTCCAAAACTGATAACACATTAAAGTATTAAAAACACTCACTTCCAAGATGTGGTCTTCAGTGGGAAACAAATGACACACAGCATTTCATAGTGTTCCTCAAGACTGATTGACACAATATGACTTAAATGTGAATGTACCTTGTTCGCATGCAGGCCAGATGAACACCAAGTCGGCGTGCTACAAAGACCTGAGAGTTCAGGTGAATACGTCCCACTGCAATCCCAGATCCAGACCGGCTACTGGACTGATGCCCTGTAACACCCAACCGTGTCCCTCCAGGTCAGACCCTGTGCTTTTTAATATGTCAGCGTTGTGCTTGTAGTAGTGATCATGTAGTCATTTATTCTGTTTCACAGTGCCATAAAAACACAGATGATTCCTGGTTGTGATTAGAATTGTTTTAGTTAAGGATCATTTATCTGATTGAAATGTCACAAATCCCTCAAGACTCTTGGCTCTCCTCTGTAATGCCGCTGATACGTTGTGGCCTCTGGAGTCTATGAATGATACCAAGTAGCTCATTACTTTGAGCAATAAATCTGTAGGCTCCTTTAAACCATCACTGGTTCTCAATCTGGAGGTCGGGGCCCAATAGGGGAATCAAAAACCTAATATTTGGTCTTTCTAGACTTGCTCCAAGAAAAACTCCAACGGTGGGGAGTTGTGAGACATTCCAGCCAAATAGGTTGAAATCCACTTATATAAAGTCGGTGTGCTGTTTGAGAGATTACCTCGTGGTCATCCCACAGCAACAATGTTTTCGTTGGGGGGATGCCTGGTGCCTGTTTTTTGTCTTTTATACTCATTCTCTTTCTTTCTCTCTCTCTCTCTCTCTCTCACCTTCCTTCTTTCTATATATTACATTCCATTGTCTTTATCGCCGGTCTGGGTTTTGGCCTTTTGACTCTCTATCTTTCTGTCTTTCTCTCTCCCCCTCTCTCTCCTCCCATTGTCTACACTGCCTGGTGCTTCCCTGCCTGTGTTATTGGCCTACAAAATCTACACATCTGTGGTGTAATTTCTTGACATTCAGGATGTCAAAAGGAGCTGTTTATTGGTTGAGTCAACTCTTCCGAGCTTCCCACACTATCTCCTCATAATGTACCGAATGAAGGGTGTCAGGCTGCGGTGACGATATTCTCCACCCTGTCTCAGCCCACAAAAGCACCTGTTCTGTAATGACGACATTTTCCTCTCATGTAATGTACTCTGAGAAAGATAACTTTGATACTTTGGCCAAAACACGACAAGAGGAGGAAATAGTGTTCCATTGAATATTTTGTTCTTGTCTTCATTCACTTCAATTTGATACTTTATCTAGCTTGCCGAGGGTTCATAAACTTATTCAGCTCAGGATCCAAATTGAACACATTTTGTTTTACTGTGAGGCCTTTGAAGACATGCCAATCTTGTCATATCAGGACCAATCAGAGACAAGCCCGGGACTCAATTAGAGTTTGGACGTGTAGAATAAGAAATAACCCACAGTGTAGTTGGTGGGTTGGGTTGCTTGCAGGGACACGTAAGGTCTCCTCTGTCTCCTCAATTTTGCGCACTTGCTCTCTTAAAGCCTGGTGAAAAAAAAGATGCATTTTTCCACAGATATTTTACATGAATAATAGCCTTTTTTTGCTGGCCCACCAGAAACAGGCCCAAGACCCATTTGCGGTCTGGATCCACAGTGTAAGAAATATTATTGTGTGTAAAGGTTCACTGCCAGGATGCAGGGGGCAAAAATGCTTTCTTCAATGTTGCATAATGTCACTGCTGTCATCCTGGAGTGGTACTAATACTGTCTCATTGAGATATGATACCAGCGAGAGAGAGAGTGGGAGAGAGAGAAAGAGAGAGTAATGGTTCTGTGGTTCCAGGGTGTGGTTCTGTGGGATCTTGGCTCAGCATGGTTGGGTTCAGTCACTGTCAAGAATGCCTGACAAATTGGACCTAGGCAGAGGAACAAAGATCAGTCAATGTGGGCTGATGCTGTGGACATCATAGGGAGTGGCCCCCTTGTTGACAGTCAGGACATGTATGAACACACACACACACACACACACACAGGGGAAATGTCCCTCCCTTGTCTCTGCTGCTCTGGACAGTGTCATGAAGGGTAAAACCCTGGCCAGAAAGTGAATCAAGGAAGGACACTCAGGACATCATTGGTCTTAATAAAGGGGGTTTTCTGGCTCCTGATGATGATCACGCGTGATGTCGATGGGATTGTTTTGTTCAGTTGGATATGCACATATGGTGACTGTACACCATCTAAAGTTATTCACAAAATAGGATGAAACAGATTACTGATTTTCAGTTTTGTGAGAGTGTACTTGACATAACTAGATGGGGCTGGCCACAGTGATTTTGAATGTCAGTCAAACCTTTCCAGTAAGTATTAACAGCAGAGATGCAGTGTATCTAGAGACCCTGCCCATTCCTACCTAGGAATGCAGCGATTAACCAATGTCACTATTATACTACTGTTTCTAACCGTAAGCCATGTTGCGATTTGCACGAGGGCCCCGACTCCCCGTTTTTCTCCACTGGCAGTGACAGCTAGCACTACCGCTGTTGCTCTCTCCACCTACACGCAATAATCAGAATGAAGTGAGCTTGATATTGGATCTTAAAGAGGATATTTGTATTTAAGGCATTCTGGGAAATGTAGGAAATCACTAACTGAAGCAGAGGTAGACAAGGCAGATTGGTTGAAAGTGGGTACAACAAAAAGTAAATTACAGTGCTTAATCACAAAATAACTGCATTGAACATCACAGATTGATGATATATAACCCTGTATCTGAGCGTGGAATTTTCCTTTATTTATGAAATGCTCATTTGAAACCATGATTTTGTTCTCAGATTATAATCAAACCATTGCATCCCTATTTCTACAGTGCTGGATAGATGCAGAGTAATGGTATGTTTAGTGATGCCTTCTATGGCTACTGCTGCAGGGACAAAGCAGGATGGATGCAAAGTACAGTAGATACGTGGCAGGGGACAATGGCTACCACTGCGTGTCTCTCAAGGAATAACAAGAGCATTTATCTAGAGGCATTTGACAGCTGCTGTTGAGGCGTCAATTCCTCTGTGTCTCTATTCTGAGTTTTCCCAGGTACACTCTCAGCGATGGTCTGAAATATCAGCCAAATTCTTGCAAATGAAATGGACACCGCTGACAAGTTGTGTCTTGATTTATGAGCAGAGAGTGGTTTAGTTGAGACACTGACCTCATCTGGGCCAGTGTTGCATATTTGGTGTTCTGCAAAATTAGCATTGTTGAATTTCCAATAGTGACACTGTCCCCTGCATGTAGAACGGATTTGTGATCTTGGGGCCGAGTCAAAGTCATTGAAAATGCAATAAATGTCCCAAAGAACACAGGTGTCAATGGGAAAATCAACAGGTTTTTCTCATTTCCCCAAAAAGCTGTCTCTTTGGAGTTATGAGGTTTGTGCAGGAGTCCATGCCACAGACAAACACAAGAGGTCTTTGTCTTGTCTTCGTCCCTGGACATCAATACATCTACTGTTGTGAGTTGTTCTCTATGAGAGTGTTTGCTAAATGCCTGAAATGTAATGTAATGTAATGTAATGTAACTATAGGAGTCTCTTTTTTGCTGTTTAAGAAGATGTGGTGAAAG
>CABFOQ010018598.1:12787-28423 GCA_900660455.1 Gephyroberyx darwinii | reverse complement strand
TTAGTCTGGGAACCAGTGGTCCTCACACCGCAGAAGAGGATGGAAGAAGGGGTTTTATTGAGGAGACACACCAGAGCCACGGGACGGGACGGGATAGGGAGGAATGGGACGGGATAGGGAGGAATGGGATGGGATAGGGCGGGATAGTGCGTATCTGTTTATGTGCCTTTGCTACTCCTGTGGACTGCCAGAGAGCGGAGACAGGGAGAGCTAAACAGCACCATCCATCTCTTCAAATCCATATTCAGACCTCCATCTTGATTTGGCATCGTTCACGTTAGCAAGGTCGTTAGCCGCAAGTGTTCAGTGTACAGGGGTTGACTTCAGTTGTCAGGAAGGTCTAAGGCAGAGAGTGACACTGAGTAAATATTGTAATAGTGATGTTGAAAGTCACTGCTGCCCTACAAAGGTTAAATGCAAGTAACTGTTTTTGTCCAAAGTAGTTGTTGAAATGGCGTCTGGTGCATACTGCGTGTTGTATACAACTCTCCTGAATCTCTCACCGCTAAATCAGACATTTTATAGTAAAGAATCAGTAAGTACACCTTTTGACTTTTACCACATTTTTACTACAGCTGCTTTCTTTTTCATGTACTTAGCAATTCTAAACATTTGCCTTATTGTAGTTATCATTGAAGTGGAAGACATTTAGTATGATGTATAATATAAATTTAGTAACGTGAACACTAAGTTGTAGTGAGATTGTGTTCTACTATTGTCAGCTACTTCACACTCTCTTCCATGAGAAGGAAAATATTATCAATGCTTCAACAGGATTTCTAGAGCATGTACACATACAGTTAGCCAAGTCAGTACAGAGGCTAACACAATTGATGTTATAAATACATGTTTTGGGGGTGGGATTTCAACTATGTAAAATGCAGATACTTTGTCTACTAGTTGAAGTACACTAGATACTGCTGTATGGCAATACTGTGTTGATGTATTGATACAAAGCCAAAGGGAGGTACCTCCCTTTCTTTGGGGGCATTTTAGGATCAAAGGTAATGTTTAGGGTTTATTATTCTACAACTATTAACATTTTACTACACTACAGCAAGCAATTCAGATATTATTGATGTGTGTACCGACTATTTTCTGGGCTGGACAGGAGATCAACCTCCAAGTCAAAGCAGTTACTGCACGTTGCCTTTGTACGGCAGAGTGGTTGTGTATTTGTTGAAAGTATTCAGCCCATTTCATGACCAAAGAATGTCTGCAGGAGGAATACAGTCAAGATGACAGCCTTGAGGTTTTTTTCATATTCATTTCTTGAGTCTCTTTAAAAGCTTGAGTTTTAAATCACACGGTCCTACATTTTTATCACGAACACAGGCGTGTATGGCGTTGTGACAGGTTTTTATGTACAGTTGATTTTGTTGTTGCTGTGCCACATTTCTACACAATAGAATTACTATTTTTTTTTGCATCTTCATTTCTTCAAACGTGGTGCTTTATTCAGCCCGATGATGCAGTCATGAAAGGTGCTTGCATGTTCAGTTTATTTTTCTTGCTGCCTGTCTCCACTCAACAGCATCGACTACTGCCGGAGCTGTGTGCGCTCTGCTTTCAAGCAATAACCGTGGCTGTGTGTGACATTGGCTGTAGCAGTGTGTGTGTGTGTGTGTGTATTTTGGTGTAGTAACTGGATGTGTGTGTACAGCAGGGCTGCTGTGTTGTCTGCCTGTACAGCTCCTTACGTATATGTTGGCTGCTCAAAACCTCAGTATCTCTGCCGCACATTGTCTGAGGATGTCAGTGCTGGTTTTTAAGTGCAGCGGTTATTGGAGGTTCTCTGTACAACTTGTACAACCTGTCTGTAACTGAGAACACTGTAAAAGTTGATTCCTTTGTGTAATTTATGTTTGCTGTCACGTTTTTGGATACAGGTAAGATCGTTTGTGCAATTGTCTAACAACTGGAGTAGACCATAAAACTAAGGCAAGTGACAATGCAGGCTTTTCTGACGTTTTGCAATGAGTGGCTTGTTTAGGTTCCTCAGCTTAGCTCATCATGCTTGTATGCTCTCTGGGAAAAGAAAGTCCATCTCATTTGCAAGCTTTCACAAGAACACCTGTTTCTTTCTGTGTTGCATTGATTTTGTTATGTCTACCTCAAATTGGCACAGAAAAGGCACTATTTCTAAACCTTGAAGATCATTCATATTTTCTCCTTGCCTGGATTTGATCAAGTACTTATTGATTTTTATTAAGTTGTGTTGTCCCTGAAGATGAGAGAGAAGATCTGCACCTTATTGTATTCTGGGTTCATCCACACGGCGCTCCAATCCCAGCCACAAACATTGGACCACCGACTTTATACAAGCTTCAGCATTTCTAACCCTAAGGTTAACAGCCTAACGTACTTAATTGCTCATTGATACTAAGGCTATCATAATTATCTTTGTAAAGTGTTTGTTTGTATTGAAAGAAAAGATGACTATATAACACTTATGGATATAGAAACATGACAAAATGTGTAGATTTATCAATGTCTTATTCATTTTTACAAAATGGCACCACAGACCTACAGTACACTGAATTGTGGCTTGTTTCGTGTTGATGTCAGTTGTCATGCATGATGAATCAATCTTCAGGCTTGTGGCTCACAGTTTCTCCATGTTTTGTGTCTGGGTATATTTGGTGGTTGTGAGGGCGTGCCTTAGGCCAAGGTCTTGTAAGTCTTGCTCCCTGTTACGAGTGAGCAGCAACATGCACCATGTATTACCAGTCTCAGTGACGACCTGAGCTAAGAGGAACTCATATAAGAAAAATAATGTAATTTATGTTCACTTGTACCATTGGGTTTTCTAATTCTCCATCATGACTAAAAGTAAATAAAACTTATGTTTCTATTTCCCATGGGTTATGTTTTTGTTTCCAGAAAATTAGATGGCTTTAAAAGTGGTTGACAGTGTGTGCATCTTCTCTCAAATGACTCCCACACAGCATTCAATAACTCTTACTACATAATGGGCAGTTTATTGTAACCTATTATGGCAACATTTACTTTACAAAATGATCCTAGTTGTGGAACAGTAATTTACAACACTTGAGGGTATGTTGGAGTGCGCATTGACAGTAGACCTCCTGGTGGCTCCTAGTGCTGAGTCATATCTGTGAAGACTCCAGCCACACTGAGAAGCTCTTGAGTCGCGGCTGCTGGGAGTCCAGCTTCAGCAGTGCCGTCACAGCGCCCTCTATCTTTGACATCCATATTTTCTGTAAAACACACCAAGGAGTATTAATAGTGGGGGGACATCCTCAAATATACTCTACAGGGCCCAGTTTTTCTCTGTTTAAACCCACAGAAGACACGTGATAGTAGATATTATCAGGGATGGATAAGATGAGGGTTCTGCATGCATCTCAGCAATCTGATAAACAAAGTTAACTTTACAAATTTCAATTCATGTCAATTGTATTTTTTATAAACCTTGAACCTTACATGCAAAAGCTCTGAACTCGAGGCCAGCTCAAAACTTTGTGCTCACTTACAAAGAAGGTGTGAAGCATGAGACTAAAGGTTAAATTAATAAAATTATTAAAGTCCTGCGCAGTTGTAATATATCCATGGAAAAATGTGTGCAACTGTATCCGGTTGTCAGCACTTTTATAAATTAGTTTAATGCACGTTCATAAACAAAGCCCCAGGCGGGTAACCTATAGGATTGTGCCAGTAAATAAATACCAGTATCAAAAGCAAATCTAAACTTAAGTGTTTACTGTGAAACCATGTTTGGATGCTATTCAGAAAGGAGAGGCTTCTGGATAAATAACAATTATCTGCATGCCAAGTTACATAATCCTTCTGGTAGGCACAGAATGTCACCAGTGCTCTGCCAAGCCCCATCATGGCCTGCTGCTGCACGTTCTGCTGCAGCTTCGCATGCAACCTAACAAATTCATAGTTTAAGTGGTATACCTTGACAGACTCTGAAGGAGCTTGCAGGACGAATGCGCCTATGCACTGCTGGTAGCGGTTCTGGTGCATGATTATGAAAGAGTGAGGCAGCCCCGATGCTAGAAGGGAAGGATAAAACAACACAGTTATTCTGAACATTACCGGTTGTGGACACACAAAGAAAGAAGTTAATCAGGAGGGATAAAATGATCAGATATCAACCATGATATTGATTCTGTTATCTGCATAGTTCTCCCACACACACACACACACACACTCAACCTGCATCCTGACAATAGAAGATAAACGAGTGCCAGTGGTGAGACACAATGACATCCCAACAAACCCTAAGACTACTACTTCATTATTACTTGAGGCATTGAGCTGATCGATGTTCTTGAGCTGCAGTCGGTCCAGAGAGACGGGCTGGTCCAGAACCGTGAAGGTGCAGCCCTCCTTCAGAAGCTGATCCAGCTCCAGGTTCTGTGGCAGCCTCAGAGGACTCTGCTCTGGACCGGTGGTCCGCTACAGGACAAGGAGCGAGGTGAGCTAGGGTGAACAAGTTATAAAGGCTTCTCTCTGACATTGAGGAGTTGTCACCATCTAGATCTACCGTACGTCTGAAGGGTCGGGCTTCCAAAAAGACAGAGTGATGTACCTTTTTGCTTCTCTTTGTTTTGGTGATCAGGAGGAATTCGTCAAACAGGAACAGATACACATCACTCAGCTTTGTGTTCTCTGGTAGTGAGCAAAAAAAAGCTGATTTAAGAGTGTGCATTTGAGCATGTTACAAAGACTTTTTTTACTAACATAAAATCTGCCTTCCCTGGCACCAACTGCACCAACCTGTGAGTACCAGTTTCCCTTCATGCAAGAGACTTCTGTGAGAGATGAGGTTCTCCAGAGTGACAGCCTTCAAGAGGTGTTTCAAATTCTGAAAGTGAAAGGCAGAAAGAATCAGTCGATCACAGGTAAGAAAACCCCCACTTTCACCACTTGACACGTGTAACTTGTTAAACAAGCTCCTACTCAACATCAGTAGGTAGGACGGCATAGTCAAATCTTAATGCCCTTTTCTTTCTTTCTTCCAAGGTGTTGCATAATGGAGGGTTAGGCCACTCGGTAAATGTTAAGCTTTGCTCTGTAGATATATCGGTAAACAATATACACACACAACCACATATTCACAGACCTCAGGTATGAAGGCACGCTTGTCTCTCTCCCACACTGGCAGCCACACCAGAGCATCTCTCAACCGCTTCACCGTCTGGTAGTTATCCAGCCATTTGACCTTGCCCTCCAAATCGCCTAGAAACAGAGAGGGGGAGGTGACCGAGTGTCCAGGGAGTCACTTGAATCAAGAGGGCTGAAAACAGTTAACAACATAGGAAGGTGCTCTAAAAGCTCACATCCTGTTAGTGCCAAAGTAATTTACTGTACTTGAGTCACATTAATATCAACTCTACTTTCAAATGGAAGGTAAATGGAAGGCTTTACTCTGCGATGACACAGATAATAAAGCATGGTTTTACTGTGTAGTGATGGTTGCCTGCTTGTTAAACATGGGCGTGATGCTAGCGTGAGAGATTACACGGTGCTCAACTGAACAGTCAATGCCCCCCACACCCATGGGACATTAGTCTGCTCATCAGGGTTATAATATTCCCTTGTCACACCACTGCCCACGCAGCTTTCTCATTGTGTGTCACACCCTTTAATAGTTATGGGAAAGCATATTATGAAAGATGCGTGAGGCCACACCAGGTTGATCTGTGGGATTCATTGTTCAATACAAGAAAATGACATTGAACTGACATGATGTTGCAGATTTTCCCACAGCCTGTCCTCTATTTACAGAGTAAACTGCCACAACAGGTCTACAGGCGCAGGCATGCTACAAAGAATAAACGGTCAGGACTCCTGGCTGCGGGCCAAGGCATGCTGCTTATTTGCGCGACATGAAGTGGTATCTACTTGCTTGTGTTGACAGAGATAACCTTGCCTGTATTTGCTTGAAAGACTCATAGTAATGGCATAATACTGCAAGATTAGTCTCCTTTGTAAAGCAAGTGCTCACAAATGCCCCAGATCGCCCGAGTGACAGTGCAGGGCTTTCTGTCACTTGAAACAAGCACAAGCAGACTAGATTTGTTGTGTATTGCCTGAAGCCATCGAACTGGCCGAGCAACAATACGCTTATTCTTGTATCAATGAGCATACCCTGCTGATAAGGCGATAATGAAATGTTGAGACAGCTAGGAACACATCACTGAGTCTGTGCCAGTGAGAGTATATTAGCACCGTAAAGATACTTTAGCTATGCGTTTTACAGCTAGAGATATGAGAGATATGGAGAGTAAAGTGAAAACTACACTAGTTGTTCCTGGTTGGGCTAATATGGGATGTTTTCTGCCTACATGCTTTAAACTGAGATTGTGATGCAGGGTGAAGTGGTGTCTGCCGCTCACATATGGATGTGTCCACTTGCTCTGCTATAACTTGCAGGCTTCTGGTCTCTTCCTCCGTCTGACATCTCTTGGCAATATTCCTCAACAAGAGCGGGTAGCGAGTTAACCTCTGCAACGGCGCCACCAACAGATCGCGCAGTTGCAACCTCCGACACTGCTCATTCCTTTGACACCACTGGGAGAACGGGGAAAAGAGGGAAACGAGTGAGGTGAGAGTAAGGTGAGAGTGAGAGAGAGGCGTCAGGTGGGTGGAAGAGCTTGTTAGAACATTAGGAAGGGGGCAGTGGTAATAGAAGGGGAGGGATGGGAACTAGGTGATGAAAAAGAAAAGAAAACAACACAGTCAAGAACGTGCTTGACAGAGAAAGTTACCCAACGGCAACAGAGAAGCGTTCACATTCCATCACTGGCAAGCCTGGTGACAGTGAACAGGTCATGGCTGTTTAAGCAGAAATGCCACTGTGTTCTCTCTCATACTGCCTCCCAGTCAAGGTACACAACGTCCCTGCCACAACTCTGATTTACAGGCACAAATAAACTGCTCAGCGAGTCCTCCTGTACCTTCAGGTAAGAGCCAAAGTCCTCTCTGGGTTTCAGGCTGTCCAGATAAATGAGTGCCGTGGAGTAGTTGAGGCAGTACTTCTGCAGACACTGGCATATGCCCTCGTGGAAAGCCTGCCAACAGATAGCAGTGACACTTTACACACACAGGAAACCAGAATGCTGGGTCACATCAGACGCTCAGCTGCAGATAAAACAGGTCATGAAAGGCAAGTGAAAGAAACACTGTCATTCGGAGTACAAGCATTAAAGAAAGTGAAGCAAAGTGAGCAAACTAATGTGTGTGCAGGATTTACTCTGAAATATATTGCCACTATCAGTGCTATGCTCTCCATCACCTTTGAGCTGCTTTCCATCATTCTGTTTAATTATTTCCTCCCCCTGCTGCTTTTGATGCATCATTTATCAGTCTACTGAAAGGGTTTCTTTTATTTTGTCGGAAACTGAGCCCGAGGTGTTCGAAATGAAAGTGTTTGAAAGCACAAAACACATTACTGGGATTACTGCTCATAGCAAAGACAGTTTTTTCCTAGCATAAAGACATGCGTCATCAAAACAAATGTCGCAGCAAAATGGAAAGGAAAATTCTGCATGTAACATCTCTAAGTAATTCACATGAGATCATTATCAACCTAAGCTGTGAGAGGAGCTCAATCTCTTGCCACCTGATCCAGTTGAATCCATTAAGTTTAGAGCAGAGACAGAGTCGCGGTGTGTTTGAGTTAGTGTGTCTATGTATGAGTTATGCTTGCCTTGCTGAGCAGCTCCAGCAGGATGCCCCCGCCGCCGCCCTCCTCCACGGGAATCTCCAAAGTGTCCTTGATGACACGTAGGAGGTTGTTCAGGAAGCCAAAGCTCACCTGCAGCAGAAAACATTGTGTGTCAAGTCACACTGTAGATGACACAAAAGAGCAAAGTCCAGAAAAGATAGCTGTAGTTTCACAAGAAGCTATAGCTGCTATGTGATGGTAGACAAGACATTGTATTGTTATGATAACATGAGATAGTCTTGTGTTATTTCTGCTCTGCTGAGGGGCCTTAATAGAGCCAGCAGGGCTTCTTTATTTTACAGCTACTTTCTTTCCATTTTTGTAGCATTATGTAACTTGGTTTGTTAGGAGAAGTGCTAGACTATAACAACAACAACAAGGCAACAGTAAACATGTTGTTCCCCCACAAATGATGCAGTCCCCCTCTAGACCAATTAGTAACAAATATGTCACTGTGTTTTGGCCTGTATTTGCAGTGTAATTTTGATATGTTACGTAATGGAGACTGCATAGCCCTCCCCACCCCAATTTCAGTAATACTACTACTACTACTACTACTACTACTACTACTAATAATAATAATAATAATAGTAATAATGATAATAACCTGTCATACATCTGTTGTTCTACAGTAAACAAACATTGCCAGGTGTAAAATAGAAATAGAGAATAGAGATTACTGCTGCTGTCTTGCCTTTTTGTTGCTGCATGATTAACTCATCATAATGCCATGTTGGCTGTCACTGCCTCTTTGGGATGATGTGTTCATATTGTACATGCAGGACTGGTAGTGATGCTCATCAGATAAGAAGGGGTTTATATGCATCTGTATTTGCATCAGGGTTTAAATATGTCTGCATTTGCATCAGACCTCACCAGGCAAAGCTCATTGAGGTTAGCAAACAGCCTCCAGGAGTCCACATCAGCCAGGCAGTTCCTCATCTGCAGGTTATTCAGTGTAACGAAAAAGACCTGAATGCCACAAAGAAGAAAGAGAAAAGATGCATTTGTTGTGCTAGCGTTACATTTCTAATCTATTGTAAAGGATAGAAAGTCAAAGACTTTCACAGGCACCGTTTATCAATGGTACAACGAACAGCACAAAGCAGCAGGTGTTGGGTTGCATTTGGGCTGGTCTATTTATGCCTGGTCCTGTGTGTTTGTGCATGCGTGCGTGCATTGAAGGGCTTTATATGGAGTTAGTCACCTCCTTGAGAACCATGAGCTGATCCAGGAAGTAAACACATTCGCTTGTGAAGAGTTCCCAGATGGCCTCTTGTCTCTTGTAGCCCTGAGGGTCAGGGTTCACCTTTAGCTGGGAAGACTGGTCTCGCAGGAACTCTGCAACAGAGCAATCCTGGGAACAGACAGACAGACAGACAGACAGATTGATCAATCACTGGATGGTGAGAAGATAAACACAAAAACACAAAAAGAACAAGACCTTTTCCCCAAAGTGTTTGTTGGATGGAGATAATTCTATATTCTATAAATGTAAAGATCCTTCCACCGTCTTGATGCACTTACATATGAGTCATTTGTTAACCACTTACTTATTAGTTAGATTTAGATCATTTTGTTGTACATACTTTTATGTTTGGATTAGAAGTTATAGTACAGGCCAAACAAACAGCTGCGTAAAGGCTTCTTAGTTGACAATGTTCTTTTCTCACCTTGTATTTCTGAAGGTCTGTGTTCCTCGAGTCTTGAATCTGTGCTGTTGAGAGATACTTCTCGATATCTGATGCTGTGCATGTTGGTATCTTCCCTTTAGTCTGAGCAGTGAGGAAAAGATACACATTACACAGACTGTGGAAGAGGATTGGGTATGTGTTGGTCTTGGGAAAGTAAATACATGTGTGTGTAATGCATTTGTGGTTTTGTTCAACTATTTGTTCATCCAGCAGTCTAGCATGCTCAAAAACTAAATAAACAAGTTTGGCTAAATTTCTGCATTCCAAGTGTTAATTGCAAAACCTGCGATGGCCAAAAGAGAAAGAGGAACCAGATTAATCTGCTTTGATAACTAGGTCAGAGAACAATGTCCAAACCAACTCGCTGGTGGCAGCCTGAACAACACAACAGTTAAAAACAAACAAAATAAACACCTACCGTACTACGCCTCAAAAAAGGCCACTTTGACTTCTTAGTATCTGTTAAAATTATAAGCATAACATAATGATTATCAACAAGGCAAAAGAGAGAAAGTCTGAAGGGATTAGAAAGAAACACAAACAAAACAGTGTTTGGATAGAAACTGTGGAGCATGGTGGACTCCAGGGCACAACTTGCAAGCAATTTGGTCATTTCAACTTGTGCAAATTACAATAGTTAAATTACATACAAACAAGCTGGATGTGAATGCAAATCCTCTGGCTATAGACCATGTGCCATTCAAATCAGTGACTCAGGATGAACAACAGGAATATGCTTATTATGTTATAGGTAGGTACTTTATTGATCCCCGGGGGGACATTTCTTAATATTATATTAGTATTAGTCTTAATATTATACCAGAGAAGTTGGAACAGTTTAATAGGTCAGCCGCCCCATTGGATACAAACAGGTCTCCCGGTGAAACATCCAATCCGGGCAAGCTGACCACCACAGAGCTCCGCCTCCTTTCCTGAAGCCTGGGGACACAGAAGCAGACCAGACGCTGTGTTCAGAGAGTTCCTCGAGATGTGGAAACCTATGTGGTGAAACCTATCAATACTGGACAGAAATTCAACATTGCAGGTATCATTTCAGCAGGCCGCTTTCAGGGCCAAAACATGCATTTGTAAAAATGTGTCTCGCTCTCCTACGGGTGAAAATTTCCACTCTGCTGCACTGCCAGTGGAAAAAGCACTCTTACTTCTCATACTTCACAATACTTCTCTTTTAGAACAGGAAATAACAGAATTCCTTTTGACATTTTGTCATGGTTGAAATACCATCTGCGGTGTGCAGGTAAAAGGAGATTAACATGAGTAGCAGATATTCTAAGGACAAACATTATGTGTCTGGCTCATATGTGGATAGATGATGACTAATGGATTGCCCTTTGTGTCTGGTAGGAGGCAAGCTGTCAGTGTGTGACAGTTATAATCCTCTCCTGACCAAAGCATGGCCAGACTCAAGGCCAGGAAAACACATGCCTGCCTTTTACCCTCAGGCAAAGCTCAAACCGCCACTGTTCATGTGTCTCCTTGTGTAGGTGTTGAGGGATTAGTGTGTCAAGTAAAATGCAATTGAAAATCAAATCAAGGACTTTGACAAATGCAATCTACTCATGAAATAGAGTTGTTGCTGATATGCTCACAGCCCAAATATCTTGATATGGTATGGCCTACTGAATGTTGTTTTCTTTTGTGAATAAAGCCACTAGAAACATACTAATACACACAAATGACCAATGCTTGACTCCAACAATCACAGTCCAGTTGTGCCCAGGTTAATAGGAGTCTTCAAGTCTAACAAAAATGGAGTCATCAGAAATGTGGCAGACAGCAACCAGACTGGCTGGTTTTCCCAGGGTACAGTTCACTCTCTGCACTGACACTGATCAACTACTGGTCTGTGATAAGTCAATACTCTGGTTTCACATCTACATTTTTGAGGGTTTTGGTGTTGTTCCGGGTTCAGAGTTCGAAAAAGGAGCTCGGTGTGCCATTGGATAGAAACAGAAAATAGTCTCTCTAATATTAACAGACAATCTGAAGAAACATCATTGCTGTGAAACTGCAGAATCCATTTCCCACCAATGATGCATTATAAACACATCCTCAATGCATCAGGCTGAAGTGACAGACGTGTTTGCTAAAGGTTAACAGGACAGATTAGGCCATAAGGAAGTCTGACATGAGATCTAGAGATGAAGTCTACTGACCTTGTTTATGGTAACAATACAATAAACTGGAACAGAAGTAGAAGCAAGGGGAAGAATGGCATTGTATTTCTATCTAATGTGCCTAAAATACCTCATTTTGACTTCCTCTTACAGCTCTACTACTCAACAGCAGATAATGGCTCATCCAGATACTGTAGCTACATCTCTAACGCTCTGCTTGCACTGCTGGTTTTGTGTAAACCAACAGTAATTTGACTAACTTGAGTGCATGTCCAAACCATATGGCTGCAGGGCCGACGTCTACACCTGAAGGGTAAGTAAGGCTGCAGGAGAGAGCAGGAGTAACCCAGTATCTTTTTCTCCGGGACACTTTTGTTGGACTCTGAATGCACCAACTGTTCTTTGCTCTCACCGTTTACCAGAAGGAACACCGCTGTGTTCCTTCTGGTAAACTGATACAGATCAATGTATAGGCAGGCAGCCACAAGCAGTGCTGAATCAACAGTAAAACAGATAATAGTCAGCAGCACCTGATTGCTGTGCAGGATAGATGGCTAATGGAACAGTAAGAAAGGCCCGAGGAACTCCCCTAACCAGGTCAGCGCTTACTTGCAGTTCATTCCCTCGCATCCTCACAATGGCATCCTGTTACTTTGCAGCCACTCAGAATGCTTTCAATGTGGCGGCTCCTCTGCCACGGAGCGCTCGAAAAAAATGGGTGCTTTGTTCCCGCACAACAAGAGAAATAATGATGCCCAAAAAACAAAACTGTCCCGACCAATGGCTCGCTAGGCCCGGTCACTGTAAGGGGCACAGTGCCAGGGTGTAATTACAGGGACAATAGCTGCCTAATTATCCAGTGAGGGGAAGAGCCTAGCAGCCCATTAGGAGGGGTGTGGGTGGCAGTGAGGGAAAACAGCCTTAATGAGGGTTTGTCTAGTCCATACATAACCATGGGACTCTCATAACTCAACCCACCAAGCTTACGCTCTGTTAACAAAGACACGGGACAATGAATGCACAATGGGGGCTCCCTAAACTCAAGGTCCCGTCATTCTCACTTACAAGTGTCCACGGAGCACAGGCAAGGCCCCCCATGAGATTAACACAACATGTTTGAAACGAATTTGACATGTTAAGAGATTTTGCGAAGCGGTGAGAAGCGACGGCGCATCGTGCAGCTCAGAGCTTATCGGGTACAGGACAAATTTCACTGCCCTCCTGACATGCAAATCTGATCTCTCGTGATGCGGTAGTTGGCAGCCCGGCGGTGATATTTCTGGCTACGCCAAGTAGGCACACAGACAGTACGCAAAACACACCTACCCGTTATGACAATGCTCCTTCTCCTGCAAAATGAAGAAGAAAATACTGCGTTAGTCAACGGGAAAATGTTACATATTCTCTGAAAACATATTACTGTTTACTTTTTCAACACATCCCTAGAAATGAGAAAGAGGCTTCTGACCGTGTGATGTAAGTTTCAGCAGAAATAAAATGATCTGCCGTTCAGATTATTCCCCACACTGATGCTCTCTAATATGAAAAGCAATTACTATACTTTTTCGCAAATGCTCACTGTACACTCACAAAATAAAGGGTGGGCCTGCTACTGCTAACAACACCACTATATCACTTTCAAAGACATTCACATTTGAATTGGTGTTTTAAGTGGTCGCTTGGATTCAAAAGCCTCTGATATGTGAGGAGAATGTCGGGACTCTATTGAGAATGTGCTCGGTTGAATACCATGAGCTGATGAATAGATCTCCCCTTTATCTTTTTCCATCGCTCAGTGACCCCACCATTATTGGGTGACTGCTGACTGCAGTGAGTAGGGGCCCAAGGAGGGCACTTCCCAGGGCCCTCTAGGCTGTGGGGTTGGTCAGAGCTGTCAGTGCATGTAACTGCTGATTCATTTGCTGTCAAAAGCTTGCATTGTGAATGACCACCACGGGAGGCAAGGTGGAAAGAGGGCGAGAAGACTGCTGCAAGGAAGGAATGTGGAACTATTGGAAATTTAATTTATTGGGTTTTGATAGAAACCCACGCCACACTAGAGCACGTGACATATCACATGTGTTTGACGGTGGTAAGAGGCTTGGGTATGACAAGGGAGTCAAGTCAGATTCTGCCCTGCTATTGTCTTCATGCTTAAAGGTATTTAGTCATGCCTCAATGAACAGAACACTTTGAAATAAAAGTAAAAGCTCACCTGAACTTCACTATCAGGAAATTCAAAATCTTTTCTAACAGTGTGATGAGCGCTGCATGATTCTTGTCTCACAGAAGTGATACCGTTGTCGAAAGTCTTTGATCTACGTGATCTGGTTTTCTGACAGCCTGAGGACGAATTGGGCTCATTATCCTGATAGATCTCCCCATCTGAGAGGGGGCTCGCTGCGAGTGGAGACTTGAGCCTGTTTATGGGGGATATGGGCGATGTCATGTCTCCTGTGGAAGGCTCCTCTTGTGTGCTCTCCATCCTGACAGGGTCCTGGCTATCCATTTGAGGACGTCTGGTGCTCCTTATCCTTCTCAAGGTGGGAGATGTGGAGATGCGGCCAGGGGCCTGGCGGTCAAACTGGAACAAAGGTGCAACCAAACTGTCAGCATCCACCAGGGATGCATGTCTCAGCTTGGAATGTGTCCGTGCCAGGTCTATGTGCATTATAACTGGGTTGCTAGTCTGAGTCTCCTTGCTCTCAGTGGGCCCCAAATCCGTCTGAGTCTGTGCGTTCGCCACACCTGTGGTGACAACTTCATTTTCTAGCCATTCAATGTAACTCCAGTCAACGTCTTGGTCTTTATCGTTTAGAATAACTTGTTTCAGTGTAGACATTTTGCGCTAAAAGGCATTGTAGTGTTTCAGAGATCAGAAAACGTGTGGTCTGGTGATCAGGTTTCCTTGCCCCAGTTGAGTTCAGGTCAGATGATAATCCTGTTGCATTCCACAGTTTTCACACCAGTCATCAAGTTTCTGGGAAAAAAGTAGCATATGTATCAATACCTTGTCACGTGCTAAATAAAGCAGGTTGGGCGCTCATTCACGTCCTACTCTTCTAAAGGAGTATTTGACCAGGATTTAGACCTCGTTATTAAACATGGTCGGCAGTAAAATAATAAATAATAGTATAAGTAAGATATGGATTATTATGGATCGCAATTCATCGTGTATTAAATGATCTGCGCGGGGAGGCGAGGTTGGAAACAAGTGTACAAGACTTCGCCATCTGAACAACATAGTAGCAGTGATGCTACAGTAAACACAGCGTGTAACCGAGGAGCTGTGTAGTGGATGGTTTCAGTACTAAGCCCTGACAGTATGGTGTGGGAAACAAAGAACCGAAACACAGCAGACGTGCACCTGATTAGTTTCTCTGTCCAAGTCCGCCACCCTCACCCTGTTTGGACGCTTTACCGGGTCTAACTCAACAGTAGTCTAATACATACACCATCCTGGAACAATCGTTGCCATATAACTAAAAATAAAAGTTCATTTGATTGTTTATGCAAAGCCGCGCGAGCCGCTGAACTCCGCACGCCCACGAGGTATCAAAGGTGAAAGAAACCCCCCCAAAATATATATATATATATATATCCTTAACTTTCCCGCTAACTTAAACTCATTTGCCAAGGAAAAGGGTAAACAGATATGAATGAATTTAGTTCATGCAATGCCAGACGTCTCTGTTTACTTACAGCTACATCCACTTGCGCTTTAGCGACGACTGGTGAAATGTGACCGCCGCCGGCTGGGCTGGGAGAGTCCTGCTGCTGGTGAAGGCAAAACTCGGAGATTTGTGGAAGAAGAAAAAAAAATCCCGGACGAACGTGACGGTTCAGGTCATGAATCTAGTAGTCTGACAAAACATAAGATTGAAGGCCGCGGCTGGATCTCTGAGGTTTGAAGCCTTTCACTGCTTGTTCGGCGTTGGGTTGAAAGGTGCGACTTCAGTTACAGCAGGTTGTCTCTCTCTCTCTCTCTTACTCTCTCTCTCGCTCTCTCTCTCACGCACAGGCACAGGCACAGGCACAGGCGCGCACACACACACACACACACACACACACACACACACACACACACACAACAACAAAACAA
>CABFOQ010018598.1:0-12767 GCA_900660455.1 Gephyroberyx darwinii | reverse complement strand
TCTTACTGATGCTGTTGACCTGCCAGAGTCCTGCTGAGAATCAAAGGGGACACAGACACACACACACACACATACACACACACACACACACACACACACACACACACACACACACAACAACAACAACAACAACAAAACATTGCATGAACAGCCCAAGGACACATGCGTTAAATCCCTTAAGAAAAACAACTCTAGTAGCCTAATACATTTTAAAAGGATATTATAGAAATACCACAGCTCTATATGTAATACACTATAGGAACATTATTGGAATATGACAGTGATGCCATACGAGATAGAAATACTATAATTTACGAAAATTGAGTACCGCAGACACACCCTATTTTTCGTCAGGGTTAGTTCGTTTTTTGTCAAAATGACTTTTATTGTCCATGTCAAAGATTGGCCTGCAGCATATTGCGTGTCTATGTTAAATAATTAGACCTCAACTATAGGTCTGTATGATGCAAGGTGATAAAAGGCAAACAAAAAATCACAATGACATTATTATTATTTACTGAATGGTATTTCTGTTTCCTACCATATAATTCCTATAGGATTATAGTTTATAGTTTTGCTGTGATATCTGTAGGGTGTTACCAGGGTGTTAGTTTATCCCTGTTCCTATAGCCAGGCGTGCTGGGCCTCTCACCATAAGACTGTGTGTGGCCTAGAGAACCAGTCACTGTCAGCAGTAAACTAGTTGTCAAATGACCTAGGCCAGTTGTTGATAGTTCACACACCAGCACAGACAGAAGGGCAACTGGATCTCCTACAGGTTCAGTCAGCTGAACGCTAGGTGGCGATATAGGTCAGATATTGTAAGGGGAGACACTGCAGTAGTTGAGCCTGCACCCTTTGGGGCTTGTCCTCTGACGGCCTCTAGTGTCTGTACATCGTATTACATTATAATGTCCACCACCACCATTATCATCATCGTCATCATCTTCCTCTTCCTTATCATCGTCTAGTACAGGGGTGGCCAACCATGTGCCATGGAAAGCCGAGAGTATGCAGGTTTTCATTCCAACCAAAGAGTACAGCAGGTGATTTCACTGATTAGCACACCTTCAACCAGAGAAGAGGAACTAATCAGTGAAATCACCTGCTGTAGTCTTTGGTTGGAATGAAAACCTGCATACTCTCGGCTCTCCATGGCACATGGTTGGCCACCCCTGGTCTAGTACTTCAATGCTTCATTGTAGGCCATTTTGGTCAACTGCTACTATTTTTAAGTTTCCCCACCTATTATGTGGGAACAGACAGCTCTACGTGCATCCCATGATGCCTTCTGTTCTCTCAGATGCTTTCACAGCTATGTTCTTCTTCTCCTTCATCATCATCATCATCATCATCATCATCATTATCATCATCATCATTATCATCAAACACCTGATGGCACTTGGCATCCTTTAGTGGTTCTAAGCTTTAACATCTACTGGACATCCCTTGAGCCAACATCACCACCACTGCCATCATTAGGTCATCATCATCATCATCATCATCATCATCATCATCATCATCATCAATTTTAGTGCTTGGCTGCCAGAAGGCATCCATTTTTGACTGGAAGCCCCTGTTCTGAAATGAAAGAGGTGTGGACTGTGGATTAGGATAACATTTTGCAATATGTGATGGCATGCAATTATTTAGATATCATGGGACATTGGAGTACATTCTCTCTCTCTCTCTCTCTCTCTTTCTCTCTCTCTCTCTCTCTCTCACACACACACACACACACACACAGAAAGGCCTAGTGTTTTGTTCAGTTAGTCACTTTATGCTGTGAAACCAGAGACACAAAGCTTGTTATACCCGCTGACTCATGCACACCACAAATAGTGTACAGACACAAGCACACACATCTGTTGTGCAAACACACACACACACACACACAAACATTGCATGCCCTGGGTGCCCTTTCAGATTGAGAGACAGACAGAGTTTCCAAGGGGGCTCTGCTAAGACTGATGAAACTATAAACTATCAGGTGGATATAACCAGTGTGAATTTATACCACAGTATTTATGATAAATACATTATTCACCGCCCCTCCCAATTCTCCTGACCAGTAAAATGTAAACTTAAAAATGTGAACATCATATGAGTAGTCCCCAATCAAAGCACTGCAATCTACATTAGCAAATACACATAATAATACTTAATAGACTGCGTGTATTTAGTACTAGCCATGGATTTATACAGTAATATGCAGCAATGTCTGTGTTTAAGAGACAGCACAGCAAACTTATTTTCACTTTGGAGAATGTGTGACTGTTCTATCTTTGGATAGACAGTAGCACATGCCTTACCTCTCTTCAAATACTGACATTGGTCAGCAGTGAGCTCTTAAGTTTTGAGAACAGCATCATGGTGTGCAGAAACTCTACAGAGAAACCTTGGATTGGCCACTTCTATGACCCATGGTGCACGGGGACAATCTGTCTGAATGATTATGTGAATTCAAAATCCATTGTCAAGAGTTGTGGATGTTATGAAGATTAATAACATCTGTAAAACTGTTTTAGCTGGTTTATATTATTAAGAAAGAAAGGTTGTCCTTGATAAAGTGAGTCATTGTGGTGAAGGAGGAGTGTGGTCAACCACATGCTCTGGTCTGCCTCCTCATCCTCAGGAGATGAGAGTGGCCAAGTGGAAATCTGTGACCAACCACATGCAGAATGTTTACAGTCATGACAGCGACATCTTACCCAACTGCCTCCACCAGCCACTAGTCCACGATTGTGACTAAAGCGTGGTATGTGCAATCTCTAACATTGCAGATATGTCTTCTGGTGTTATATTTTTGTAACACTGTTCATTTATTCATTCAGGTCATCTGGGACGTGATAAGATTCGGGGATGTTTGTGGCTCCTCACTGACCTGGGCAGTTTCTGTGATTGGCCAAGTCAACATTTAAATGGCAGTGTTGTTTTTCCCATGAGATACATTTTTAATAAATGACTCCAAGGAGTAGACACAAATATAATAACTGATGCTTCTTCCAGAACAGGCACAGCTGCTTGTGAGAAGCTGACAGCCATACTCCTAGTGCTCAAATTTGTCAAAGACGGGGAGAAGATCAGCCATCATTGCCAGACTTCATCCACTGAGGCCTTTCACAATCTCATTTTGAAGTTTCCATCTACAAATGTGACCTTTTCCTTCTTGGGAATGAATGTGGTGCGGGGACGTGGTAAGAGAAACAGTAGTACTTGATTCATCGAATGGATGATGCATCATGGCCTGTATGAATGTTATTTCAAATGAAGACTCCTGCTGGCAGCCATGCACTGTAATATAGCTAGCGACTGAAGCTGGCACTTTTTAAGGTACACCATCTCAAATCCCAAATACAAGAATGGAGAGTACATTATCCATCCTCTGAATGTAAATGTACAAAGACGTAACACTAGAACACCACTAGAGACCATAACACTACAACCAAGTAGTACTGTTTTGTTTTTAATGTTTACTATGTAGTGCTTCTTTGTTATTACTGTTTTTAAATCTTCTCTCTGTGCCCCAGACCCTCCACAGGATGAGTTTTACTGACAGCCAATGCCCAGTGAGGCCAAACCATCTGGAAGCCCTGCAGCTCTTTATATCTCCTACCCCCTCTGGTCCACCAGTGAGTTAGTGTGAGAGTGTGTATTTCAGCACATTCCACTAAATTAGATGCTAGAGGATTACACATTTGCATTATCTATTTCCATGCTGCTCACCTGTAATCTCCCACCAATTGAAACTTCAACCTGTGCACGCTGTGCTGTGTTGTTGATTTGAATTTGATTTGAATGTAATTATGTGTGGTGTCCTCATGTTTTCCAAGACATATAATGAAATGTGACCATTACCATTCAGGGACTCACATTGACACTGAATCAACATGGTACACATATGGCTTGCGGTTCTCACTTTGGGAAGCGGAGGTTCAGAAAGAATAAATAAATGTTACTATATCTTATTGATAATCCAAGGGTATATTATTAAGCACTCTGATTGGCAATGTAAGCCATTTACAATAATCCATACCTATTAATTCCTTTATTAGCACCATAGTTCATAACCAAAGTTATTACATTTTTGAAAACAGATATTTTGAACATCTCTGTTAATGTAATAAAGCCATAATTATTACATGAACAGAAAAAAAGGTTTGTTGTTACATTAACAAGAGGTGACATTTTGTTTGTATGAACCTCCTTACTCTGCTGCTTGACGGGGCATTTCCCCAAAAACATGAGTTGTTGCTGTTGTTAGTAGGGAGGAGTATCTTGCCTTGCTGGTCCTGTCCTGTCAAGTCAAGTCAAGTCAAGTCTCCTTATATAGCCCTTTATCACACACAAACCTCGAAGCACTTTACAGGTCTAAGTAAACTGAAGACAATTGATTTGTGACACACAGTTGATGCAGAATGTAGATAACAAAAGGCCTGTAGCGGCCTCAGGTCTAACTAAATCAGCTGAAAATGTCGAATGGCTGGCTGAGCATTAGCTAGCTTGCTTGCTAGTTTGTTAGCTGTGTAGCCAGGGTGGCTATGGCTGCTACCATGTTAATGAGCCTCACTAATCACTTGCTGCATGCTGTAATTTCAACCACATCTTATCAGTACAGGAACATTCAGATGGCCATTTGTTTACTGGCTGTGAAACTTCAATGACAAGGTCAGTCGTTGTTGACCCATTTGTTGAATGAATTTTCAAACTAGGTTTGAAAATTTAATAAACTGATTCTGCCAACTCAGCTGCTGACACAGTGGAGATGGACTTGGCTCTGGCTGAGTAGCACAGGTGGGTGGAGCTGTGAAGATTTTGTTTATTGAAGGTTTGAACAGTGAACAGTGCCCTCAGCTGGACAAATGTTTTTACTGTCTGAACCTACTCAGTACCAGAGGCATGCATTCATTTGGCTATTTCTAAGGAGGAATTCTATGAGCGCCTCATCGTGGAACTTGTGCTGATCATGATATAGCTATCTGTAAAAGGCTTGTATTGGCTGATAATATCGGCTGATCGATATATCTGTTGGGCCTAATCAGTATCAGTCTTCAAAGACCCATATTGTTAAACCCTACACTGAAGTGACCAATCAGGGGTCTAATGTAACTTGTACTTAAGAACAATTACCAAGTATCTGTACTTTATTTGAGTATCTGACTGAGACTGACTTTCATGAGACTGACTTTTACCCCACTACATTTCAAATATCTTTGTAGTCTAATACACAATTACATTTGTCTTGGCTTGATAGAGTTTTGAAAAACTGAGATTCATTTTTTAAAGATATCAAAAACTGAAGAGGAACCAACCAGCATGTTGCAGCATGTACTTGGATAAGCATATAACATAAAAGCCAGTTCATCGTATGTCTTCAAAGAGATTAGTATCAGCAGAGATTGTATTTGAATTGCATACATTTGAATTGAATTTCTGTCAGTTCTGTCAAAAGTCTTCGAGCGTGCCATGTATGATGATATTGTAAACCTCCAAAATGACAGTATTCGGTCATGTTTTTTTTAGTTGGTGACAATAAAGCCGGCATTTGCACAGAAAACCCAGGAAAAAAGAGTGATGTATTGTCAAGATTATAACCAGGATGTATGTGTATCATGATCAAATTAATATGAACATTAATTAACAGCTGAAAAAAGTGAGCTTTAACTTTTAGCTATCTTAATTCAGATTCAGCTTCCTGAGACACATCCGGGCGCAAGGGTCTTTTATTCCCTGAGTGTCCACTGGACGGCAGCCACCTCCTCCAAGGCTTCCAGCAGTGGGATAACACTTCACTTAGCCAACTGCAAGTCATGTGGCACTGTGCCCGGTTCATCTCACCTCAGCCAATTATCAAGCTTTATTTCCCCCACTTGGCAAAAGAGTTTCAAATTGCGTCCTAGCTACTGGGTGGCATAGAGGGCTCAATACACCAGTTTGCTACCTTGTAGACAGCTAGTTTTGTTTCAACATGTTTCAACACTTAGCAGCGGCAGAGCCGAACACCACTGATGTATGTTGGTTTGGCACTTTTACTTCACTGTTTCATTGCGTTTTATTGTATGTAAAGTACTTTGTAGACATCCTTTTCAGAAAGGCGCTATACAAATAAAGTTATTGTTTTTATGAGGAACTCCCAGCCTGTTGTTTTTTCACCTCCTCATGCTGCCTTACTTGTGGCTGTAGATTAATCCAGGCCAGGGTTTAGTTTAAACACCATCCTTGCAGTGTTGTGCTAGCCTATGCTCTTCTGTAATAAAGCCTTCAGCACTCACACCCATTTACTGGCAGCGTTTGTTGAACTTCACAAGCTCGTAAATGACATTATGAGCTCCGATGAAGTGTTTATCAAAAGCATCCTTAACAGCGTAATAGCTTTTCTTTTGTGCATTTGTCAATGGTAGGGAAAAGAGAATATCATCCAGTTTGCCTCCCATTGTGTGAACAAGATAATTCACTTGATACTCCCCATGTTTCTCCTTGTGACCTGAAGCCACTCTTAACCTTTCAAATCTCCTCAAAGTTGAATGCTCCTGGTGGAATAATCAAGAATATTTGGGGAAAGTACTAGCTTGCTAGCTAGCTACTGTGCACACATTCACTGTTATTTCACTAGCTTGCTATCTAAGCCAGGTTTCTTGCCACCTAGTCAATCTTAAAAACTGCCACAACTGTGAGAGATGCCTTACTGAATTGAGAGGCACTGAATAGAGCTGAATAGAGCTGAATAGAACAGTTTAAACCTAGGCCTATTTGACTCATTTTCACCTTATGAATGCTATGGTTACTTTTCAAATTAATATACAGGCCATATTTTAAAATAGCCAAATTGCAAAGCATCACTGAAGTGATTCTCACAATGTGCACTTGTCTTTCAGCAGCCTTTTACAGCAGCATGCACCTACCACAGTGTTACAAGCCACTGACAAGTGTAAATAGTTAATTTCATCAAAATGGTTTTAAAATGTAGATAAGGCATAACTACATAGTACCCATAGTCATTCTTATGATTCACTATAATAACTCATAATATGCCAATAGGGGCGTCATTAGTGTGTAGGGGAGACTGGGACTGGTTGGCACACTGCTACAATCAACAATAAAAAGTAAATGAAGTAAATGAAGAGCTGCCATTTATGGTCTCAGAACAAGCTTTTTTCCTGATGTTGATTTTGAAATCTTTAGCTGTGGTTCACCTGCCTCACAGTCCGTTTTTCTTCTGAAGTTTCGGACTCTTGTTTCTACTTTTAAGAGAGCAGAAATTCATCACCACATGCCTAAATCTCACAAGGTAACTTTTTCTCTTTTTCTTTGACCTGTTTAGCTATTTTTCTTAGCTACCTAGTACATGGTTTGACCTAGCAACACAAAAAATAGCTCAAATCAAAGCTAACCCACTTGTCTTTTTAACAGAAATAAGTGTGTATGGATATACTCAACATACATACTTTCATTTTTAAATATCTCACAAAGACGAAAATGTAACAACCCTCACCTCACAGTTTTGTGTCCCCTCAATGAAGAGACATTATGCTCAGAACAAGAGGGTAAAGGTTTGATATCATAAAGTATGATATGATCACGACAGCGCCCCCTAGTGTGGCTGTAATATGCAGCGTGACTACCAACCCATGTGGCCCACCAGCCCCGGTCTCCCCTAAATGTGTCTTTAGTAAACTTTAGTACTAAATAATGAGTTTATTGCGACCTTATTGTACTTTATGGTATTATTTTGTAGCTCCTATGATATCGCTACAATATTCTTCTAATATTCCTGTTGGGGCATGTAGTAGTACGTCTGTGATAAATTAGTCAATATTGAGCTTTTTTTTTTATTTTTATTTTTTTTAAATGTATCTCCTATTGTGTCAAAGTAATATCCCCATACTATCTCTATAGGTACTGCTATAAGGATAGTCTTGCTGTGATATTTGTATAGTATCTTATAAAGTGGATTATCGAAGGGGTGCTACAGGTATTTTTCGTAAGGGGCTGCTCTGAATGAAAACAAAAACATGTCATCGAGCGGAATTTGCTCACAACCCTGACAGCAGCAGTCTCCTCCCACTGAAGAAGTGGATGGGAAGAGGAGCAATCTGATCTTACATACAGGAAGAAGTTGAATAAGTGTAAAAACACAGCGCGTGTGAAAAAAAACGCCAATAGTTGGGCACGTTCGCTTTTTCTAAATCGATCTGCTCAAATGTAGAGTTGTCGCCTGTTTGTTTACATTTACTTTTTTTTTTTAACACAGTTGAAAGAATGACAGTGAATCAGTGAGGATTATTGCCAAACTAAAGACGCTGTAACGTGTGGATTACTTCATTTGAGCAATACCAGTCTTTTAAATGGGAAATCAGGAAATCCCTGATTGAACTTTTAAGTAAAATGTCAGAGCACAGATCCAGTTTTCTTCACATTGGAGACATTGTGTCTCTTTACGCGGAAGGCTCGGTGAATGGCTTCATCAGTACTTTGGGGTATGTTCCTCCTATCTGCTTCACTGCTAATTGGAGAGTTTATTTGGATTTCTTTTCTTTTGATATGCTATCTCTTTCAGTTTACATCTAACGGACTAAAATTGTCTCTCTCGACTGTTGTAACGCGGATGGCACTGCAGGTTGGAGAAGTCACAACTTCATTTGAGACATCTGGCCAAGGCCTGGCAGCGCGAAAACTGGTGCTTCTTAGGAAATACATTACGTTTACGCAAATACAACAGGAATGCAAACCAGTAGTCTGTCACCCAGATTGTCATGGCGTCCAGTGTGGCTTCCAATACTCATCAGTTTAATGCAGTGGTACCCAAGGTGGGGTCCTTGAGGAGGTTTCAGGGGTCCCCAGCAACATGAAGAAGACAGTGTTAAATGTCACCATTACTTCATCACTACAAGTTAGGACAGTGAGAATGTCCTGGGGCAGTTTGTATGTGTGTGGGGGGTGGGTGGGTTGGTGGTTAGGGTTAGTGCATGCCATTTGTAGCCTCAGTCATTTTACATTGTACAGATAATACAGAATGTGAATGTTTTCATGATAGGCCATCAATTTAGCACTAACAATTCAAGATAACATTCCTCTAGACACTTGCATTGTGTCTGTGGTACTCAATAGTGAGCTTACAGTGACCTTATCATACATTATGTCTCCTATGCTATCACTAGAGTAATACTGTGGGGACTAACAATTATACAGTTCTTTTTTGTAAGGGAATAAACCTTTCCTACAGTGACAAAGTGGCACACACCTTGTCTACTTTCGAATGTCCTTGCGATCCTGTATCCACATCATAAAATAGTTTATCATGATATAATTTAGTTGTGATGAGGTCTGAGTCATGTTTTAAGTCGGCAAAGTCGTCATTAGGAAATTAGTTGTGTGTGTGTGTGCGATGCAAATTGCTTTTTTCACGCTATCCTTCCCCACACAGCAATGCAAAACAACATTATTTGGTTACTCTGCCTCCAAAACACAAAACTGTTTTGTGGTTGTGGCGTCAGTGCAAGGTGGAATTTCTTGTGGTTCCGGGTGCACTCTGGCCTCAAGGCCTCCACGACTGGCCCTGTGGAATGAGTGCGCCCCACCCACCTCCTCACTCTCTGTTCCTCACTCACTCTTTCCTTTTTTCAATAGCTCTTTCTAACAGCCTCTAGGCAAAGCAATCAGCCTCATTCCTGAAATCTTCATTCTGCATGATATCTGGCGTTAATTCATTTTATCCAATCTCTTGTGCTCTTGTGGACCAGATAAACAAAAGCATGTGAGCAAATGGCTGCTGAAATATGCTCATATATTGATTTATAACCTGGCTGTGCACAGCAATGTTCACTGACTCACAGTCTGTTGAAGTGAGAGGACACAACTACTTTGCTTTACTGAAAAGTTCCCATGCTGACTGGCGCCATAAATTGCAGAATGCAAAGTGCATAATGGCGAAGGCTCAGAGCTTTGTTGTTGTGAAGCAAAGGCATGAAGTTCTTATCAGTGATTCATTAACTGATGTAGTTTGACAGGACTGCTGAGCACTTTATCAAGGGCTGTGGTGTGCCAGACCTCACCAAGGCCCAGAGGGAGCAGTGGTATCTAAAGCAAAGAGCCTTGTAGGAGCCTCCCTTACCCAGAGCCCCTGTAAGCACAATACACCCACGGCTCCACAGGGCTTATTCTGTGCTCATGTTTGCTCAGGGTAATTTAAAATCTGTGAGTTCTTCACACACCTTGCATTGCAAACACACAAAGTTTCTTTAAGGTCGTTTGGTTTCCAGATCCCTTAGGCCCTGTGATCGCTTGCCTGTCTTGCCTTCCCAGTCTCACATTACCAGAAAGGTCCACACTGATGAGGCATGACATTTTTTAAATGTTTCACAATTATGTCCATTATTTAACATTTTATATGATTATTATCTCCTGTTTGCTCTGTTTATCTTCCATTGAAAGTTAAATGATGATAGGATGATATATGATATATATATATGTAATATATATATGATATATATTATGATATATATTACTCCATTAGTGATGTAGAAAAGTTCTTGAGTCTGAGGTTCGTCTTATGTGAGTATATATTTATTACAAAAAGGGATCTCGAGAGGAAGAGGTGTACACCGCGCATAGGCAACATACATTTCTTCAAAGAAAAGAGGGTTTGCACTGGTCTTTAAGTACCAGTCAAGGACGTCAGAAGGACGACAGAATGTGCTTACATTGGAACAGTTTGACACAAAAGGAGATAGCAGGACCGTTAAGGCATCATATATATAGATAACATCATCATATCATATCATCATCATATGTCCATAGATAAACAGACTTTCTGGAGCCACGGTGACAAGGGCCTCTGGGCATTACAGAGAGGAGACCATTCTACTCACACAGCATGAAACAGTATATTCTCAAGGGAGAGTCAGTACATCTGTAGTCCATATATGCACATGTATAGAGGTGTAAGTTAAATTTTCCCGCCAATTAGATTGTAGAGCTGCTTTTTCATCAACAGGTTGAAGCAGGTTGAACTGTTACATCAAGTGGACCACACATATATTTTTTATTATAGGCCCAGTCATTCTTCTGTTGTTTGCCCAGAAGACATATATCACCCTGCTATATTTAGACCCCTGTTAGGTCACACATTACCCATCTTGTCTGCTTTATTGTCACAGTCCACCCAACACAAGTAATGGAGCTATAATTAACTTGTCTTATATCCTGCCCAGTAGATTTGGTTTATGTTTAACTCAATTCCAGAACAAACTGTTGGACATGCTCTCAGTATCAGGCAAGTGTCAGAGCCCCTCTGTTTGAGTGGAGCAGCACTCCCAGGAGACTTAAGGTTACTTATTTATGAACTGAGGGGAGTTATCCAGAGAGCCTTCCTGTTTATCAGTTTAACACTTGATAATACTTCCTATTGGGCTCTATTGTTTCTCGTTTAGATGGGACTGTGATACAGACTTTGAGGAAATATTGTACATCCATTGGTTTGAGACTGAAGTGCCATGACACTAATAGGAAATGGCTCATCTCGCTTCAGCAGGACTGCCAGCTTTGTATGAATTGGAGGAATTGTGCATTGCGTAGTGTTTTTCCTTAGCGGACTGGATGAATGGATATGCTTATGCAGCTCAGCCTTAACTTTGGTGTAAATCTTTACAGAATGGCATAATGTGGAGGCTATTGTATAAAAGTTCATAATTGTTTGTCACATATTTCATACACATATTTCATATTTCACCAGGCTGCATGACTAGAAGCACCAAATTCTTAAATATGAAGTTGTGTATATCTAGATCAGTGTTCCAGCTTACAAAATGAAACCAGCAAGAGGTAACGTAGTTTACAGCAGCTGGGTAAAGCTCCTGACCCAACGTTTTACAGGAAATGATAAGCTATTTGTAGATGTTGTTGGCTGTAGGTCAAGGACATGGAGTTGGGTTGGATACTGCACAAGAGTATTATGGGTATTTTTCTGGTATAAAGCAATCGGTGATGACTGTAACAAACTACAAGTCACAAAACAGGATGACTCAAATATTGTGCTTCCCTTCCGTTGGATATAACAAGAAGAAGTTCATGTTTTTGTATCTGTCCAGCTAGTATGAACTGTGATGTAACAGACGTATACACATGGTTTTTTCAATTTGTCCTTTATAATTGTGGCCTATATGTATGTATACTGAACGTGTACATCGCAGTAGATCGCCTCAGCCGGCAGTCACGAAACTGGCTGCAATGGTTGCAACGTAAGCCGCAGGGGCAACTGCGCCCGATGAAGTACGTCCACTAAAAGCTTGTTTTTGCCACTGACAGGCTCAGATTGTTATTCGTGTGTCTGATAACATACAGAAAGGATCGTTACAGAGATAGACCTTTGTTTAACCAGAAACCCTTGTTTGACCTCTTCCGGCAACAACTCACCTTGCAAGATTTCAGAGAGAGACTTCTGTCTTTGGTTAAACACAGGTCTATCTCTGTAATGTCTTCTATAATGTTGCCAGACACTCCCAATAACAATCTGAGCCTGTCAGTGGCAAAAACAACTTTTAGTGGATGTGCTTTGATCGGGTGCAGTGGACCCAAAGGATTACGTTGCAGCCATTGCAGCCCGTTTCGCGACTGCTGGCTGAGGTGATCTACTGGACCAATTCCAAAACTTTTTGTACATATTAGTCATTTTGACCCCAAAATATCTAATAATAGGGCCCAGGTTTAAAAATACCGGAATTACCCTTTAATAGTATGTCAGTCTAATGTGTGAATTTCATGGCCTGCAG
>CABFOQ010018596.1:186-13108 GCA_900660455.1 Gephyroberyx darwinii | reverse complement strand
TTTATACCCATTTCTTTCTTTCCCTCCTTTAGCTTCTTTTTCTCTACCTCTGGGTCTCTTATTTCTCTCAACTTACTCTGATTTTTCTGTAGCTGCTCTCTTTATTTCGTTGCCCTCCCTTCTCACTGTGTCTCCCTGATTCCAGCTCTGCTGTACTTACTACAAGTAGCGAGGGAAAAGCAAATATACATTGGCACAATGTAGACGCTAGAAGATGGGGCACCCTGGGCTGCATCACACATACAGTATGGATTATTCACACATAGCCAACACGCAGACATGAGCACTGAGACGCACATACACAAACGATGCCTCTTTAACACATATAATACGTGTTGCACACATAGCCGACACACACACTCATGGAAAAGGCCCAGGATGAGGCTTGGTTGTGTGTATTGAGCATATCATTTGTGGGTCGGCTGCTAAGTGAACACACTTGCCTGTAGTTACCAAGTTTCACACAAAAATGACTCTGACTTCTCTCCTTGGTATGGAGCAAGATGGGCCTGATAACCGCTCCGTGTTTTGGGCCAAACCAGTCTGGCTGTGTGGATTAACTGGCGTCACTCATGTTTTTCCAGTTTCACTGCATCCTAGGGCCTAGTAGTGAACATGAGTGTGTATGTTGGTGTCGATGTATCTGCATGTTGGTGTGTATGTATCTGTATGTGTTTGTCTTTCCGTGTGTATAACTTTCCGTGTGTACACTGTGCGCATGCTTATGTCTGCGGATGTCTACCCCACAAAGCACTCAATATGTTTAAACTGACTGACATGTCATCTTGTTCCAATCTTTGCTTGCCAGCTCTACATATTACAAAACACTCAGAAAACAAAGGGCCCCAGTCACGCCGAAGCGTTGCCAAGGGCTCGCACCACACCTCGTCAATGCAACCGTTGCTATGTTTAGGCCTACCTCTATATTTTGATAGTGAGCTAAGATATATGACTGTATAGTCTTTTTCATACTTGTAAAAAGGGCTGCAGTGTCACAATAAATCCAACCTTGCTGTAGGAAAAGCATAGAGACACTGATCATGGTAAATGTGGGCGAGCAAGTGCAGACAGTTCTTGTTTGAGCCAGGTTGTTGACCCTGCATATTGAAATATGGGCCTAGTATTTCCAAAACACACACACAATCAAATTCCGTTTGTAAATCACAGGCCAAAGCAACATGTTAATAGCTGCTGTGTGCCTCAATAAACCACCTGCTGCTGGGGGGACAGCCAACATTTTTTCTCTAGAAAAGCAATTGATATAATCTACTCTTTGGCCGTTGTGTTTCTACCAAAGCTAGGCTTTTGTATGTGTGTGTGTGCACATATTTGTATGTGTCTATGTTTGTATGTGTGTGTTTTGTTGTGGACAGGACCTGTGGGCTCCTGGCTCAGAGATGAAAGACATTTCTCATGTGGCTGGTTTAGCTGAGCTCCTGAGTCAGCTACTAATCAGTAGACAAAAGTGTTCTAGCTCTCAGCTAGCCTCTCCCCTACTCTCTAGCCTGCCATCCTTTTTCCTTTGACTTGTCTGACCATTCTGATGTGAATTAGACTAAATGAGTGAAAGCTGGTCAAGACATTTTAGCCTAGACCATATGGCTCACATCTAGATTTCAATATCTGGCCTTTGTCAGATCAGCTTGGATGTAGAGGATGAGGTGAAGAAACAAGGTGGGTTAGATTGAGGTCTGGCTCAGTTGTCTTCCCAACAGCTCTGGCCTTTGTTCTTAGAGTTATTGATTATTGAACAGCTTAGATTTGGTATGGTGGCTGAATAGGAAGCTTGTGCGCTGACCAAGCAGTTTGCTCTAACATCTTAATAAGCCTATATTCTTTATTGTTTCCCATTTTAGAAGGATAGTACATTTTACATCATTAAGGGACGGGGGTTAATTAGATTGCCTGTTTTGTTTGGTGAGTGCTAGATTCAAGGAGCCATCTCCCTGAGATGAGAGTACACTCCCTTGTTAGCCTTGGTGGCTAATAGCTAGCATTTATTGCTATGGATGTACTAAATAAAAGATGTTGAATCTCTGGATATACCTTTAGACCTATAGATGTTATATTTCAGACTAAGACTAAATTATTGTACAGAGATACCAGTGATATATGCTAGCTAATTGGGAACTGTGGATAATAAGGGGTTTAAGACAGTCAAGATATTAATGATATGGCAATGGCACCTGTGCACTGTCATAAAAAGAAGAACGTCCACACGAAGCACACAGAAGAATTTAATACACAGAATACTGAGATGACAAAAAGAGAAACAACCAAAGGGTGAAAAACAGACATTTTGGTTTACACCATAATTCATTTGATGTAAATGGCAATTTTGACTTTTGCCTCATAAATCTCAGTGTAGACTGTGTGTGTTCCTGTGTGTGTCGATGACTGTCATCTACACACACAGGAACACACACAGGACTTGTTATATGGACTTGTTTTTTACACTGACACACTTTGTTGTATATTGTAATGCCTGCCAACAGGGCAGGATCTGCCACTTAAAGACAATACGTTTCTGGTCTATTCACTCATTGGGATTACAGGAAGTCACTGAGCTTGCTTTTCCCATGTCAGGTGTAGCCTCCAGCATACTCAGTGGGATGTACGCATGGATATACTTGCTGTTTTTTATACTTACCACAGCGACTTTGCATACAATGCAAGAACAAGACTCACAATAATACACCAGGTAAAGGCCAAGAAAGTGCAGTTTATCCTGTTTTTTCATTTTGCTCAAACAAGTGTCATAGACTAGTTATGATCATTTTCTAGTAGATGCATCCATCTCATGTGTGTGTGTTCGTTCCTTCCTTCTGCCCCACAGCCATGGGATGGCCAAGCCAGCTGTTGGTGGTGGGTTAGTGGCTCTCAGTGGCCTGTTTGTTTTATTTCGGCAGGCATTTCCCTTTTTCACAGTGGGAGAATGTCCCTTTCCTGAACAGTGGAGGTTCTGTGAAGTCATGGCAACCACACGGTTTTAGTGTGATGATTGGCTGATGAGGGATTGCAGAAGGGCCCAGAGTGCCAGCTATTGGCTGGTGGTCAGTTCACACACACACAAACACACACTATGCAGCAGCCAGGAAGAAAACAGATGTTTGTAAGTATATGGAGATTGGTTATTTTGTTAAGCAAAGTGGTTAAGTAAAACTGACATATGTTAGCGTGTGTATGTCTATGAGTGTTTGTGTGTATATGCCTGCTTGTTTGTATACTATTAATACTAAACTAAGGCTAATCCTGCTGTTTATTAAAAAAAAGAAAGCACTGCTTGAGTGTCTCAGAAAAACCTGACGTGAATCTGGCATGTTTCATATTTCTACGTATTTCCTCCACATTAGAAAATCAGTGTAACTAATATGCTGACCTTGGTGAACTTGCAGCCAATCCAGGTTATCCTAGGCATGCTGGGATCATGTAAACTAGGAAGTGGTTGAATAGCTCTCCACAAATGAGGGAAATGCTGACATTGCCGGCCATAGATGGAATCTCTGTCTAGCTTTGTGAGAGGACGCTGGTGACTCTTGCAGATCCCTCCCAAAGTCTTTCTTACACCAGGAACCATAGCCACAGGAATAACAATAGGTAGCGTTATCATTCAGCCTCTCTGTGTCCGGTGTAGTTTGCTATAAAGATCCAGGTGGTCGATCACACTTTGATAAAGCCTGTTTTGAACACCATGGTAGCCTTGCATGAGTGAACTATGAGGAAAATAGAGGGTTACCACATGCCAAGCACAAGTATGTTTCTATGAACCTGGGTCACAGAGCTCATTTTGTGTCCTGACTGTTTCTCCCAGCCACATTTTTATACAAAGTCCATTTATTAGTATTGGTGATTTTGCTAATAATAAGAAAATGTAAAAGGATGCTTTGACGGAAAAGATCATCTTGCATATGAAATAAAGTTACAATAATGAAGTTGATGATTATGTGAAATTATCCTTTGATGAAGCATGACTGACAAAGTGTGCTATAGGTTTCTTGCTGTTTCCCTGGGCGGTCCATATCTTAGTCTGTGATCCATTCAGTATACCCTACACATATATTTCATGGAAAATGTGTCCAGTGAGTGAGAACAAAACTTAGCTTTTGTAATCGTACATCATGGTAGTGCTCTTCATAGGGTCCTATTGGTGGATTGGAATTTACCCTAACTGCTTTCTGTCTTCTTCCTCTCTGCAGCCAAACCCTTCACTGCCAAGGTGAAGCAGATGCGCCTGCACAAGGAGGACTTCGAGATCCTCAAGGTGATTGGACGAGGAGCCTTCGGAGAGGTAATATACTTCCTGGTTTTTATACTTACCACAGATAGCTTGCATTACAATGCTAGAACAAGACTCGCCAGAACACACCACAGTGCATCATCTCCAGTGTAGGTTTCTTTTAGCTACTCGTATATTTTAACATGATACATCTTAGAATATGGAGCCTCCTTCCTTGAGACAAAGATTTTTTGCAATATGATTACAGAACAATACCTTCCAGGGAAAGGCCTATTATCTTCTATCTTCTTAACTCAAGACATTAAGCTATAAAGGCCAGTTTTGTGTGTTTGATATTGGATTAGTTTGTGCTGCATTCCAGCAGCAGTGCACAGTGTTAGTCTGCTACATGAGCATGACTCTACTTGTAGCTTGAATAAAACTCCTTAATCACTCTTTCATACTTAACCCATGAAAAGCAAATTCAATAAAGTGCCACAGAAACCATGCCCTGTGTTTTCTTAGTGTTCACCTGTGGGGAGGTTGAAGTACAGTTGTCACTGGGTATCAGGTAGTGATGTCAAAGCAGGGGAATGTTGGAGGGGCAGGTAGTGTGGCGCTTAGCCAAGTCTCTTACATAATGTTCTGCAAAAACCTTGTATCTCCTGTTTGACCATTTTCATCTTTTTAGTTTGTTTGACCACCAACATTGTTCTCCACAAGTGTATTTTGTGAGCCTTACACTAAGCTTCCCTAGGGAAAATGCACAATAAACAAAATGGGAAATTACCACTAGCCATCAGTCAAATGCTGGTAGGTTTTATGGCTGTACTAGCCACTTTGGAAGATAACCCTTTTTTTGGAAGTTTGTTTCTTTTACAAACATCAGTTTTGTATCCAGCAGCCAACAATGTAAAATGTTTTCCTGGACATGGAGGCTATGTGACATGTACTGTAGGTGATGTGCATTACATTATGTGATACAGCGAGGAGACACACACACACACACACAGTCCTAGCTGTACATTGAAACAAAAGGAATGAGAGAGGGAGAGACAAACAGTGAGACAGAAACTCAGAATGAAATACCCGCCAGCACATACTAATGTTCTGACTTCAGCCACTGCAGGGAGGTGTGTGTTTTTTCTGTTGTATGTGCAGCCGTGTGGTGTGACCCGCTGCTAGTGCTACCTTGTGGTAACATTCCAGTGACTGTCTAGCAAGCCAGCTGTGCTGTTATAGGTTTCATATATGACTACAAAATTAGGTTAGCTTGAGAGGCAACATAATTATCGCTCAGATCAATTTTTTTACTCACATAATAGAAACATACTTGATGCACTGGGCACACTTATGAGGTGTCTCTAACTGCCAGTTATGCAGTCTCGATGACAGCCAGCCGCCCTTACGTTAGTTAACAAAGCACAAAATAGATGTATGCTTTGGGATGGTCCTGTGAACATTTGAAAATTGTGTGATTTGTACGGCATGTAGTCATTTCTGGCAGCTTTTGATAAAAATGTATGGTACTGAGACAGGGAGAGTCTTGGACAGAAAGACGTAGACAGAAAGGGAGACAGACCTAGAGATAGAGACAGGCCGGCAGAAAGACAGGAACACAGAAGAAGAAAAAACTTCAGAGAGCAAGGGAGGAGAGAGAGCTTGAGAGCAGGATGTTTTGATTTCATCCTCCCATTGTCAGCAGCAGGGAGAGAAATGGTGAGGGTGCGTGACGTTGTGAATCTCTCCTGATGAATGGAGCAGTGTGCACTGGCCTGCTGCCTATGAGTGTGCTCAGATTAGGTTGCTCCTTCTCCACCATAAAGGGGCCAAACAAGGCTTGGTCTAGTGTAGCTCAATGGGTAGAGCATGGTACAAACACTGCCAGGGTTAGATGTTCCATTCCCACTGGGGCTACCGATGCTAAAAAAATATATGTACTCATGGTAACTGGTAAGTCGCTGTGAATAAAAGGGTCCACCAAATGGAGTTAAATGGTAAAAAACAAACAAACAAACATGTATTTCAAACACTAGCCACCAGTCTGCTAATCAGAAAACTATTTAGCTAGTGGAGAAATTGGATAAGCCTATGGATAAGCCTACTATGGCTGTATGACGTTCATTTGATGGCCTACTCCCAAATGCTTAAACCAAATTTGAAGACACGTGAAACTCCCAGCTTACAAATCATCTCCAATGGCAACAAAATATGAAAAACATCAAAGAAAAGTATTTTTTCCGTTGAAAGTGCTTGAATAACAGAATAAGTAAACAGTCCCGTTTGTACCCTGTAGTAGACACCAGGCTAGTGAGGGAGGACAAGAGGAGGAAAGGAAGAGTGGAGAGAAGAAAGGAGAGATGGAGAAAGACACCAAGCCTCTGCCAAGAACAGTGTGCTCCCCCCTGTCCTCCTCTCCTCCTTCTCTGTTCCTCCTCTCCTCTGGTGAGGGATCACTAGGGGAAATCCAAACAGTGCAGGAATGTTATCATTGTATTGCATTAGCAGCATTCCCCAGCTCATTTAATAGACTGCAGACTCCTCCGTAGCATGGGTGTCTGTGTTTGTTTCACTACTTGTCTCTGTGCGTGTATTTACAAATGTCTGTCTGCATACTTGTATGCGTTTTTATCTGCATTTTTACACATCTGTGTTTGCGTTGTGTTTATACATGTCTATGTGTGTGTGTGTGCAATCAAGTGTGCGTATGTGCTCACATGTCTACCCTAAATGTCTGTAATTGCCTGTGTGTGTGTTAATCATCTGTCGACAGTGTCAGAATCAGAGATAGGTGGTTTTGAGTTCTGCTGGAGAGTGAAGCCAAGATAGAAGAAGTACATTTTCTTCTCTTTGTCTCTTTCTTTGTTTCTGTCTCGTCTCCTCTCCTCTCCTGCAAATCCTGCACGCTGAAGCCACATCTAAAAACCTGTTTTCCCTAAACTTTAGGTCCAAGACACAATGGGTCATGCCTTGAGTCTTTCTTATTCATTGATTCTTCTGACAGCAGGGAGCAGTAAGGAGCAATTACTAAATAGTTTTTATTCAGATTTACCCTGACTGCACCTGTGGCTCCCTTGAATATTTTTATGTTGAAAAAGTAAAGCTCTTGGTAGTTGGCATATTGCCTGCAAGGCAACTGTCTCTCCCTTTCTCTCTCTTTTCTTCCTTTCCAACAACAACAACTTTTCCATCAACTTGCTCCATTGTCAGAGCTAGGAACAGCCACAGGCATATCATTAGACTTACAAAAGGCTGCAGGGTGACTTAGTGATTCAGGAAACTGTCTGTCAACCGGAAGGCCCAGGTTCAATTGCTGAAGTGTCCTTGAGCAAGGAAAAACATAAAGAGGCTAAAAGCAGTGCAGCCGTGACAAAAGACATGTGCATAGACATGTGCCTAGGCTGCCACAATTTGAAACAGCTTGCCACAGTGCAACTCAGGCAGCTCCTTTTTTGGCTAAATCTTAAGCTAGAGCTGAGGAAGTGTGTCATGGTAATGGTCAGCGATTAGTGAAGGTAAACATGCCAGTGGTTATAACGAAGGCACCAGAAGGTATGACAAACACAGTGGGAGAGGGTGAGGTGCAAAGATTGCTTCCATTGTGGAAAAGGTGAGAAATTAGAACAGACAGGCTAACACCAGCTGACCAAGACAAATTCCTTGTATGTGCGATTGTACTTGGCTAATAAATTTGATTCTGATTCTAAGTCACTAAACAGTTGCTTTACTTGATCATTTCAATAGAGCAACTCATTCATGTAGGGTACTAAATCTGATGTTGTCTTATGTGACCATGTATACATGCATGTGGGCATGTCTGTGTGACTGTGTGCACATAAGCATTTAGAGTAGGGGTGGTCACTCGTGTGCCATGGAGGGCTGAGATCATGCAGGCATTCACTCCAACCACAGACTACACCAGGTGATTTCACTGATCAGCACTACTTCAGCCAGAGAGGTGAAGTGAAGTGAAATATCACTATCAGTGAAGTGTTTGCATAGTCTACCAATTCATACTGCACAATCAAGAATTAGTTCATCTCGGAGTGAAAATAATTTTAGCAACTGTTTTGGGGCAGTTTGATAAGTTGTTTTCATAGTGTTCCATACGCAAACTTTTTTGTAGCTTATAAGGATCCTTCTGAGTGAACACAACAGCCGTAGCTTACACTTACACTACCTACATCTGTACAAACCTGTCCATTAAGTATTGAGGGAAGGTCATTCTACTCTGGAATTGTGCCCGTTTCACAGATCTTGTAGACGACTTTGGATTCACCCCTCTAAGTAAAACGAGAGACCTGTTTTTGTTTTTTGTTTTTCTGACCGCAGACTTCGCTGGGAAGCATGAATCAGATTTAAGTGAGGGAGTGGGTGTAAGAGGATCCAGGTGGTGTGTGTCTGTCAGTTTCTAAGGTCAACACCTCAGTGTCCAAGGTCACTTCCTGTCCCTGCTTTCCCCTTCCTCTCCTCCTTGGCCCTCCTCTGCTGTCCCTCCCTGTCCTCCTTCCCTCCTGTAACTCCCCATCTTTTTTTTTTGTCTTCCCACCCTGCACTCTTCTTACTTACGCTCTTTCTGTCCCCTTCTGACTCAGCCACTTTTTCTTTCTTTCCTCCTCTAACTCTTCTTAATTCTTTAACTCCTTTTCTCCTCTGTCCAGCTATACCTCTTCTCCTACTTTATTTTCCTCTTCTCCTTTTTCTTCACCATCTTTTTCTGTCTTCCTAAGTTACTCATTTCTCTCACCCTTAAGATTTTCCTTCATTCCTGATTTCCTCCCCCTTCATCCCCTCATTCTACTCCTCCTCCCTGTTTCCTCTTCGCCAGCCTCATGTGCTCCTCTTTCCTTTCATAATTGTCTCATTCATATGGGCATTCAGACCATGGATTGGTTTCAAAGGATGGACAGATAATGGATGGATAGTTAGTGGGATGGTTTTATGAGCTGTGGTGGTATTTCTCCTCATTCTTTTTATTCTGTATGTGGCAACAGTACCTCTTAAATGATCAAAGGGTTTTAATTTGGGCTTTAATTAAGATTAAAACAATAATTCAGATTGTTTTGCTAGATCCTGATCACTATAGATGGCTTGACAAAATTTGCAGTCTTGCAGCAGGCAATTTAAATTCTACAATTATTAATTGTGGAACCTAAAATCATGATATTGATTATGCACAATTGATTGTGCAGCCCTAGTTTTCTAACTATCTCTCCACCTCTGTCTTCTTCAGGTTGCGGTGGTAAAAGTGAAGAACGCAGACAAGGTGTTCGCTATGAAGATCCTCAACAAGTGGGAAATGTTGAAGCGAGCCGAGGTGAGCACCATCCAGGGGTGCACCAGTACCAGTACTGGTGACAGATATTGGGCCAGTACCACCAGTGAAAAGTAGGGCAATGGTGGCATCAGTGGTCTAAAGTGTATACCATGTAACCGCAAAGTCCTGGAGTCGAGCCTGGCCCAGGACCTTTGTTGTCATCCAGCTTCTCTCTCCTAATCTTTCCTGTCTCTCTACTATTAACTGTCAAATGAAGGCAAAAAAGCCACAAAAACGATCACAAAAATAGGATAGGATAGCCATTGGTTTGCAACTGATGTCACTGTTGAAGCTATAAGGTAGGTAGGTACTTTAAATTTTGGATATCACGGCAACTATTAATTGTGCATTAATACTTGAAAAGAATTTGATTAGAACAACAATCAATCTTTCAAAACAGCAACATCATTTACCAAGATGCTTTCTCAGTATTTTCTTTATAATAAGTGACGTGGTCAGAATTGTCAGCGATTGTGGGTGGTACATATATGGCACTGAAAACTGCAGTGGTGAGACTGCATGTTTTTGCTTACACACGTCTGACATTGTAAATGTTGGTAAACATGAAGTTTGTTTTCTCCCTCTTTAGACTGCGTGTTTTCGGGAGGAGCGGGACGTTTTGGTAAATGGGGACAGCCAGTGGATCACCACCCTGCACTACGCCTTCCAGGATGAAAACAACCTGGTAAGACATGCCGCTGTCTGTGTGTGTGTGTGGGCAGGAAACTGTTTTGTCCACTAACCACAGCTGGCTGGTATTTCTTCATTTTTATTTTAACCCTTATTTATCTGGGGAAAGTTGACTGAGCAGGCATACTCCTTTCCAGCATCGCCCTGCTTCACATTCATGCGATTCCACACATTCACACCTGGGAGCTACTCAGTGCAACCACAGTCCTCTTCTGTTGATCACTGAGCAGCTCCATCTGCCACTTTAACTATTTCACTAGCCAGTTCAATTTTTAGAAGGGAATACAACCAAATGATGGTTGGTTACTTGACAAAGGCCATTCGGGACATTCATTCCTTACCACAAAGTACAATAAGACATTGAATAGTAGGAATAGGAGTTAACAAGGCCAAAAAACATATAGGACCAAAGGAATGACTTTGGAGCTAGCTGATTGGGTGAGAGCCACACTCTACCACACTTCCATTGGCTGCTATGCTGACTTGTCAGTCGGTCCTCTCTCCCTGACCCCAAGTTCAAATGCCAGGGGTGCCTGTCATGCCATTTCCCACATTCTCACAACAAATGCTTTGCCCTGGGGAGTGTCCAGGGCTTTAAAAATACATGCCATGGCCCGTCCAGCAGTCTATTTTTAGCAAAACCCTCAAAAGTTAAGAACCATTTAGGCCCTCACTGCTGGAATGTCCTCCGCAGTAATGATACTGTGAGAAAAAAGGGAAAGAAGAAATGAAGGAGAAGGAGGACTTTTAATGTATTTGAGAAATCTCATGTTCTACGTAAATACTTCTCCCTCACCGTCTCACTGTTTCACAGTATACTAATCTGTTGTTTCTAAATTTTTATCTTTATACTGCACTGTATTACAAACCACTCTCATGATATTGTCTAGATGAATATCTTTTTCTCTCTATGATGACATAAAACATAATTAATCTTTATATCGCTGCCTCTTTTTTCTTATCTTTTTATTCCTTTTATTTTTTCTTCTTTTTTTCCTGTTCTTGTACTGTCCATTAATGATTTCCCTTTTTCCATTCCCTCTGTTTGTCCGTCTTGTCTCTAGTATCTGGTCATGGACTACTATGTTGGAGGTGACCTGCTGACTCTGCTCAGTAAGTTTGAGGACCGGCTGCCGGAAGAGATGGCCAGGTTCTACCTGGCTGAGATGGTGCTGGCCATTGACTCTGTTCACCAGCTGCACTATGTCCACAGGTGAGAGTGTGTGTGAGTGTGTGAGTGTGTGTATATATAAAGGAGTGTGTGTACTCTATTATTACCTCTGCCAAGGTGGATATGTTTTCATTAATTTGTCCATCTGTCAGCAGGCTATCTCAAAAATGTGTGAATGGATTTCCATTAAATATGGTAGACAGGTATGCCTTGGGGCATGACTTCCTCCAATGACTTCTAATGTATTAGTTGTGCTGTAAATGCAATTGTTATTTTGTGGTGGGGACAGGCTTCGTAGTGAGGCCAGATGACGAGTTTTCAGTGTACAGTGTATTTTTCATGCTTTGTGGGCAACTTTCGGTCTGTAGGGAGCCACCAGAGCTAAATTAATGTAAAGGAAATAGATAGATAGATAGATGGCTCTTTATTGTCCCTGAGGGGAAATTGCAGTTAGCAGCAGTACAAGACAGGAAAGAAGTACACATCACTATACAATAGACAACTTGATACAATACTGGATCGTATGTGTGTGTCAGACATCACTGATCACAGTCAATAGCATTGACTTCTTTTAATATGTTTGTGTGTGCGCCAGCATGTGTTCAATTATTTGACTCTTTATCAGCTACATTATATTTATGTGTGTGTGTTTCATTGTTTGTTTTTTTAGCTTTAACTTGTGTACTATGTTTCTGCATTAGTCGTCCTCAGTCGTTAGCTTTACATCCCCCTTTTACACTCAAACGAGTCTCTCTCTTAGGATACCAAAGGCTGTTCCCAATTACACACCCCACAGTCAGTCACTCAGTTTAATGGACAAAAAACAAATGAACCACCTAAAAGCAGACAGGTTCACAGGCCAAGGCTCTCGAAGACATTTTCCTCTTCGACATAGATACCAAGAGATAGTTTCAGCCAATAAAAGATGCCCTCTGGCGCTCATGGGATAGCTGGCGCCGGTGCGGTGGGAATCGCTCTCTCTCCTCGACACACAGGAAGGGGACCCCACCAGACGGGAAGTGGTCACATTGGCCCGTTAACATAATGACAGCGTCACTATTGCCGGCGGCTTGTAACAGAAATTTTGTCTGAGGAGGGTGGGGCGGACGGATAGACAGGGTAGACGGAGGGAATAAGAGGTGGATAGAGAGCACGATGGAGGGCAGGAAAAAGGGACAGATAAAGAGAGTGATATAAGAAAGGAGGGATGACTGGTGGGATAAGGTTTAGGGTGTGCCTTTAGTTGCATTGATCTCTCATACATCACTGGAGAGTCATGGAAAGAAAGAGACTTGAGTCAGGGAGATACAGATATATATGTATAAGTAAAGAGAGCGAGTGAAAGAGAGCTATGGGGAGCCACTAATTGCATGGTGTTATCTGGGGGCTGTGGGTGGGGGTTGGTGGCAGTAGCAGAGACGGGGAAGTGGATGGAAGGATGAAGGGATGGAGGGAGGAGGGGACAGTTCTGTTTCTCTTTAAGGCCCCTCGTGGACGCTTTGGGACGGTAATGACGGGGTATGGGAGG
>CABFOQ010018587.1:72810-93136 GCA_900660455.1 Gephyroberyx darwinii | reverse complement strand
GGGGGGGGGGCAACCACAATCCACCTGCCCCTGCGACCCCCACCGCCCAAACACACACACACAGACACCCTCCCCAACAAGAAAAACTCTTCTGTTGTCAGAGATCAAGCATATCCACAGACTCTTGATATGCCATCTGTATCTTCAGTCCTCCTTGAGATTAAGTAAGGTGGGGTAACCAAGCCGCGAAAGGTTTTTAACATCTGCGCTGGGCTGCTGTAAGTGATACTGAGGAGTTATAATTAAAGGTTCCGACTGAGGGAACAGTGTTTAATGTGGAGCACCCCTCTGCTATCCATCTGAAGTAATGGGGTGCAATGCCAGCACCCGACTGCCACTCCCCAGGCCCCGTCTCACTCTCTCATCTCTACCCCACCTCTGATGGATGGGGAGGACCGGGGGCCAACTCTAGACAGAGTTCAACTGATATTGTATCACAGATCTCTCTCGCTTTTGGCTTTCTTCTCATCTAGCCTGTATTGTGCAGTGTGAATTGCAATAACAGGAATGTGAACGAGAGCTGTAGGAGCCGACTGAATTTTCTGTGAGTTATATGAAAGCCTGGTGGTTCAGAGCAATTGCTGCGCCTGCTCTTACATTTTGATGGGGTGCCACTGAATCCAGATTCCAGCGTGACTTAACTGAGAGCATGTGAATATGACGAGGAAGATCTTAATGAGTCAAAATGACAAATACTGTAGGAGTTGTGTTTCAACAGCTTGACCTTTCCGGTGACAGTGAGAGAAAAATAAACTCCATAATGTTATATAAATCACACGAAGATGATCTGCATTAACAAACTGTCATGCTCTTGGCTTTTGATGAAGTCTCTATATGAAGGCTGTGATGAACGTAAGTTCCTCATACGAAAATAATGCACCCAATGAAGCATATACTAACCTGTATGCTAGTAATAGGGCTATGCTGGTGGCAGATTTGGCCATTACAATGAAGTTTGCTCTGCTCTCGCACCAAATACAACATTCTGGTTGTGTTATAATTATTCTGAGCAACAGCTTCAAATATATCTGTAATGTATTAGAAAGTACTGAGTCTAACGCTAAAGGAAGTCTAATCCCTCACTGCCACTTTCATCTGTTCCTGTTCTTATTTCTTACATTGAGAACAGGGTTAGTTCTTTCAATTGCTTCAAACATTGTCCCTCATTTTTCATGTCTGTGCCAGCAAATCAGTTGTGACAGGTAAATTCTGACAGTACAGAAAATCTAGCCTCAGTCATTAGAGTTAATATTATGTTTCTTTGGCAATCCCTCATCATTTTGGGGCCTCATTGACTATTTTTCTTTATAAGATATTAAGTATTCAAACCTCATTTACATCCTTATTTTTCAATTTGCTGCCGCAGTAGTTTAATTTATTCCATATAATTTCTTTTTTTGAGAGGGACATTAATCATTGCCTGTTCCTTTTAGTGCCTCTGGGATTTTTTTTTTTTAAATCAATAAAATAAAGGCTCTTCCTTTGCTGGATATGATAAAACATTTTGCCAAGGGATATCAGTGTCCTAGCCTGCCTGCTTCCTTCTTCTTGTTTTATTCATTTTATGTTTGTTTATTTATCTTTTGGCCTAATGTGTGTGGATGTCATACACACACATGTAGACGGAGAGGTCGGTCCATTCAGCAAAAGGGGGTGAAGGTGCAGCCATTCGTTTTATCATTCCTCACGAGTGGCCTTCCCCCTGATCATCTTCATAAGACGCCACGTGATTTTTTTTCCTTTCATTTTTAATAGCTGATGTGGGATAGTCAAGTGTGAAGAAGGGGGAGGTTGTTATAGAAATTTAACTATCCTTTACAAATTGATTCACACTTCACCAGCACACAAGGTCCAGTAGGTAAATTACCAGGAGGACACAATCTTAATTCTCTCCCTCCATTGCATTACTGCCCTGTCCAGATCTGTATTAGTGGATGTAGATAGTGGTAGGAAGATACTTGCAATGGATGTGGGGCTTTGAGAATGTGAGTCGGTCTCTGAAAGGGAAGAATGTCTGCTTCACAATTTGCACAACTATACTACACAAAACATGGTTGCATGACAATTTCATATTGTTAAGTGTAATCTGACATTCACTCTTTCAGCATCAAGACTGAGCATCTTAATCTACTAAAACATCTCTTTGTCAAGTTTTGTGATGAGAGTTTACCACACCCCAAGACACTTGGGCAGGTGAGTGAGTGAGTGAGTGAGTGAGTGAGTGACTGACTGACTGACTGATTGACTGACTGAGTGATCCAAAAGTTTTTAAAGTGCAACTCATAACTAAACGGATGGTGGGGCCTTACGTTAAATGGCTGTCCCCCTCAAAGGCAAACCGCTCATTAATATGGGGTGTTAATCTATATTAAATCATTATCAAAATGGTTGTCCAAAAGAGTTCAAGTCAGCGTTTTCCAAACTTCCACTCTTAATGACATCATTCTTCTGCTGTCATTAAGGATATTAAAAATTCATTAAGACGAAAAGTACTGCTGAGTGGTTACAGAGAGCAATTCCCCTTCAAGACTATCTAAAGAGTGTGGCAAAGTTTGATGTATATTTTTGACTTTAATCATATTGCTCGGCTTAAACGTCACCAATGTTGTCAAAGATGGTTGTCAAACACTGAGAGATGTAATGAACATAATCAGCTTGTTAAAGCACAAAGAAAACTGTAACAAGTCCACACTTACCTGATGCATTTACAGTAATCATACTTGATCTGTAGCTTGATGAGTAAATGCTTGACTGGCATTTAACACAAAAAGGCAAAGTTAATTAAATTATAGCATAGATTTGAAGAAATGCTAAAGTAAAATTACATTTCTTCAAACCTCAGACGCCTGACCAGAATAATTACTGTCACCAGCCACAGTGAATGAATCTACAACAATTTTAAATGCTTTTAAACACATACTTATTAGAATTTCCTTGTTTGTATATACAATTATAAGCTTTTCTTCTTTCCACAAGTTAGACTGTACATGACATTTTTTAATAAATGTGCATCATGACTAATACATTGAATGGTAATTTCCCCAGTATTTCCACGTATTTAAACAGTGAAGTTCCATTATATGTATAGAAGAAGAACCAAAGAAGAATTAAAAATAAAACTTATGGCTGGTTTATAATGGATGAAGTCCTCATTTAATCCTTAAATGCCGTAACGAGATATCAAATATTTTTACATTTTATTTGGGCAACAATAATAAAACATTTTTACTGGGGTGAGCCACAGCAATGAAGAGATTGCTCACATTCTCTGGTTTGCAGTGTTTTATAAGCTAATACCTGCCCATAATGTGTTTGTACTTTACATCTCACAGTACTTAACATTTGCACTCCATTTTGTCGGTCAGGGCCCAGTGAGTATGTACAACAATTTCATTTATGCTATAGGGTTCTCTCAGCATTTTAATGGTTTCAACTGAATACACATCTCGGTGGATATATATATATATATAAATATATATACACAATACGGTGCATTTTACCAATGTAAGCCTATGTTCAGTGCCACCACGGCCCATTGCTCTATCAAGTTTGCTATCAAGATGGTGAAGCCTCGGCGCTTCTAGTGGTCTGTCCAATTCATCTGAGTAAAACAAGTCAAGTCTTTGGCCCCCACAATCTCCCCACCCACCACCAAATACATTCAACCACTTGGTTTCTCCAGTGAAGCCCTGAAGACAATACGGTTGCTTTGCCTGCCGTAAACTAAATTATAGATGCATCAAAGTTGGAGTAAAATCTCCTTTTTAACAGGATCATAATAATACTGTCAGATGTTTATGAACTGCTTTGTCCTCCCTATTTAACTGTCATGTGCCATTTAGCATGTCAATACTGCCATACAAAGCCAAAGAGCAATGATTGTATAAGAAGGGAAATTAAGAAAAAGCACATCAGCGTTTACGTGTCATACCAACCATATTGTTGGTATAGATTGTTGATATATTGTATGGTATTGTTGGTATGGCCTGTATATATAGCATTTTATGGTAGAATTTTGATTATTTGATTAAGTCTAAGCATGCATCATGACCTTTGACCTTTAACACATGCAAAAAGTTATTACCATTTGCCTTCGTTGGGCATGTAGTATACTCAACAACACAGAGCCATGTTGTATTAAAGTGATAATCTGTGAGTGCGTTGTGTTTGGATTTTGGTGGCATCTCTGGTGTTTTTCCACTGCACTGTCCGGAAATCACTTGTCAATTGAACTGTGTCGCCAGTCCTGTGACGTCTTTTAACTTGGATTTTCTGTTGTCTAAGTTTGAGTTTCTGTAGGTGGCGCTGTTCTCTTTGTCTGTTTGGCCATGGTGGCTATCACTGTTCCTGCTAACTACCCAGTTCTTCTTCTATTTATTCCAAATAAACTGGAAACATAAAACACATCACTTCCTGTGCAATAGAGGATTTTTTTCCCCAAGGTAAGATCGACCCAACACCGAGTATTTAGAACAGCAAAAATAAAAGCGTTCATGAACTGGGTATGAAAGTATGAATATGAAAATGTCACAGATTATTACTACAGAACAAAATATAAAAGGGTTATTTTATGCCGACCCCTACCCCACCCCTTTCAAACTCATCAACATTAGTTCAGGCCACCATAGGAAATGAAAAAGGGAGTGGTAATGACAGAATCTTAGCCCGGTGCTGATGGCGGAGGCCTGCCTTGCTCGGTAGGACACACATGGACAGTGGAGAGGGTGGTGGCTGGGCATAGGAGTAATAACGCTGATGAGATCTTAGCAGGGCGATCTGATTCCAATGTGAATTAGAGCTAAAGAGAGCTCCCTGCCGGGCCCGTACTTAGGACAATCTCCCTCACTACCAGACATTCATTGTTAATATGACATTCCCCAGGATCCCGGCTAATAACAATCTCAGATGGTGGGGTCTTTTATGACGGTAAAAAAAAACGCCATTCTGCCTTTTGCTTAATGTTTATCTCTCGGGAATTACCAGTGGCACAGGGCACAGGGCACAGCACACAGCGATACGATCTCTCTTAATTCTCCTTCTGGCCTGTTTACACTCTGAAGAAGAGCTAGGAAATGATGGGGGCTCCTCAGCCGACACGCTCAGCTACGTCTACCCTACAGCAGCTAACGTTTCAAGGCCATTATTATATCCTGATTGGAAATCTAATAAACAAATCGTTGATCATAATGTGAGCCTACACCAAACATCAGGGGGCAGAGAGCCACTTCTGTTTTGAGCCCGACACAACTAGATATAGATATATAACGATCATCTCTGATTTACTGGTGTCATTGCTATGATGTAATGTGATGCGTTTGTAATGTTGTAACCTTCTCACAATTGTGGCAAATTCTAATTAAGGCCTTAGCCTCTGGGATAGTCAGAGATTTTCCCATTTCTTTCTTTTCACAAATTCAGTAAATATATTATTGAATTACATTATCCGCTTTATGAGGGTCCCATTACTCACTGAGAGCAATCTGTAATGATAGTCTATCATCAGCGTGGTGGGTCGTGTTGCACCATTGATTATATTCCTCCACACAGCTTTTATGTTTATGAGAAATCACCCTAAGAGCAGTCTGCATTGTATTTTCCCCATCTGCTTCATGTAATTATATGTTTTGTTCCAATTGCAGAGTAAAATTCACTATTGATCAAGGTGCGCTACGAACACAGACCTGCATGGCTATCTCCTTATCCAAGCTTTTGATTGTCTGTAGTCGGAGAACCAATATATCAGAGTTGACAGGTACATTACACGTCAACATCAAACTACTTTTGGTACATCACACTATTTTTGTCCACCATCTCCCACTTGACATATTACAAGCAACATTTTGTCTGAAACCTAGCAGTTTGAATTTCTTATTTTGTGTGTGTTGGCTACGAAATTGTTGTCTGGCTCTAGTAATAAATAATAACAACAAAGGATTAACAGTACAGTAATTATTTTTTCAGTTTGCAATAACAATGGTATTAAAAACCCTTCATCAAACATACTGTAGGGTTAAAGTGTTGCATTTGAATTTACAATGAAGAATACCCAGGACATTCATTATGGAAGGCAGTGTTTGTTATTGTTGCATATGGGAGAGAGCCACTAAATCAGCTCCCACAGGACAACTGCTCCACCAGGACTTATAGTGTTCTGCTTAACCCTTGATATGTCTGGCTATAAATTCTGAGTGCCGCTCATCTGTTCTTGGAGAGGCAGTCTGCTTAAATACAGGATTGGACATTTAAATGATTTCACTTGTGACAGGCCTGCTGTGACAGAATAACAGATTCTGCTGAACAAATAGGCCGTGGAGGCTGCCAGGGTCCCAGGAGTCAGCCCCAAGCCCTCAGGCTCTGTTTTGTAAAGGACTTGTTTCAGTATGGCAGCACTTCTGGAAACATATTGGCCTTGTTACATTGAATGAAATGCTAATTCTCACAGACTGTCTGGCTGTGGGTCTTTGTGTGTATGTGCGTGTGCATGTGTGTGTGTGTGGTTGCGTTTGTTGCACATGTGTGCGCATATCTCAATGTGCACTCTGGAAAATATAATTGATATAATACATGTGTTAATATAAAAATCATAATCTAGCACAAATGAGGCAAGAATAAAAACTGCTTAAACTTGGTCATGATTACAAATTTATGAAAAATCACAAAGTTGGTCAGATTTCAGTTGTGGTGCAAATCTGCCTCCATATCAATCTTAAATACAATAATTGATTAAGATTTCTTTGCCTCACACAGTAAAAAGTTGTGAACTCTAAATCCATTCCCAGTGATATATATTTCAATTCATGGTGGCCTTGGATTAACATTACTCATACCTTATTTTAAGAGGGTGTGAACAGTGCAGCTTGTCCTTTGACGGCCTGGATAGGTGGGAGTCCCTGAAGGCATTATAAGTTTATGATAGTATGATAAGGAGTAGGCCAGCATCTGTTTAAAAAAGCCAACCCAAGCTTTTTCTGAACTTACCTTTCTTTGTGTGGGGAATTGGACAAAAGCCATAGTTCCCTCTGGTCTGTCAAAGCTATTCTATAATCAACCAACCGTGGCCCTCCCCTCAAAGAATAGGAAGACATTATTCAGCTTCCTCCTTCTGATCTTGGGGCCACAACAAACCATGTAAGCCATGGCTGACTGGTTAAAGGCAAAAAAAGAGGAACACAATGTCCTCCTGTCACCAACTGCAGATACAGAGGCCTATGAGTCAGGCACCATGTGACCAGTCAGCCACCACCACAACCATGGTGGCCACAGCACTGAACATTGCCACACAGTGAGAGGTCTTGAACCTAAATACCTCACTCATCTATATGGTCAGATCTCGAGAAATAAGGAGTGTGGCTTTTTTGAGCTACAACTAAAAATGTAGAATGATTCTTAATCAAAGCTACTATTAAATGTTTAAGTATCCAGTGTATAAATGGACTCAACTGTTCTGCCTTCATTTGAGCAATGTCATTTGAGGAAAAATTGCTACTGTGGGAACCCTGAAAAGGTAAAAAAAATAAATAAATAGGGGGCTTATTTTGTAGGTGTGATCAGCACCAGAAGCTTTGCTTGAGCTCTTCTCCACGACTGACTAAAATGTAGAGACTTAACACTCACCCAGAACATTTACTGGCTGGATGGTCTCAGTTTGCCAAACTGCACAAGGGGATTTTAAATTAAAGAGGAGGCAAATACTCAACACTGCTATCCTCACGGGGACCTCCACATTGAAAAAAGCACAAATGGATGTGAATTCTGTACTATTTCACTTAGCAGTACATAATCCACCACAGACACATTATAAAGACCTCACAATCATCTTGGAAATTTCAAAAAGGTATTTCACTTTAGTAGAATATTTATTTTTAGCACACCATGAACAAAACATGTGGTTCATATTTTATATTTCGAACACATACAACCTACAGACAACCCAGACTTTTTTTTTTCCAGTTTCACTTGTCATAAAGTATTTCTTTCATATTACTACCAATAACAAAGATCAGGAAAAAAGCTTGAATGCTACATATGAGTTTGTCTCATAGGGATAGATGACTGTTCAGGAAGGCATACTGGGGTATGTGTGTTAAACAGTGTAAACATGCTCTCACTTTAATATTGTGAGTCATAAAAAAAATCCCAATTTTGTCTCATGTACAAGCATAACTGGGGCCACCTCAAAACTGTTATTATTCCACTGTTCAGCGTTGACTTTATAAGTCTATTGCCAATGATCATGGGGTGAGGCGTTGAATGTTAAATAGATAAAGAGCCCCATGGCAGAGGCATTGGCCCCCTGTTACCACTTAGCCCTATTTGGCTGGCCTCACTCACACTCATAATTAAGACCCCCCACTGTGAATATAAATGGCCCCTCAATCAATAGTGATAGAGAGAAATAAAGAAAGAGACGTGGAGACCATGGGCATATCTCAGGGGCAAACATGATAGCATTATGAAAGGAGCAGCTTGAAAGCGGCTTTTACTCTGACAAGGGAGCTAACATAGTAATTGTCCCTCGGGGGAGCAGCATCTCTTGTTATTAGAAAACAATTTCTCCCTTTAGGCCACTTCTTCAGCCTGAGGGCACATTGATTCCACATTTCAGTCCTCCATACACCGCAGTCTCCTGTATGATAAGAAAAAGATGCTAGTGAGGTTAGAAAGTTGTTGTTTCTCTGTTCTAGTGAGTAACTTAGAGAGGTACAGACTTCAGATTTTAATGATAGTTAATGTATGTCTTCCAAGGACAGGGGCAGCATTAACAAAAATGCTCCTTTTGTACTAAAAATGGACACAAACTGTAACTGAGGCCTAGTAAAGGAGTGGTACAATATTATACAAGGCAATTTTAGGATACAATATTAATTGCAGTATAATTAATATCTTATCCACAACATTTTGGTGGGTTGAGGAATGAGAGTGACTGTGCATGACTGTCTTCATTGGGCTATCTGTGAGTTTCTTTGTTCTGGTGGTACCTTTTATGTAATTTACGCTGTCCTGTGCTAAGCATATATCATTTCCAATATTTACCTCATTCCCTGGCTAATTTCAGAGGTTTATTTCCCGAAATGAATCCTCTTTGTCAAATCCATTGATCCTTGCAAATCTGGAGCAATATCACTGTTTGTATAATAAATTGACCTGTAATGTAGATTATGTTAAGGGAGAAAAGAATGAAGAAAAAATGAGAAAAATGCCCATTAACATTTTGCCTTGTGAGTTTGTGTGGTTAATTTAAAACATTTAAGGCTGGAAATGAGCTTCTCCATCAAATGTCCCACTTCCATTTACATTTCTTGCATACAAGTCAATTTGTGGCTGCCCCACACCATAAATCATTGCCACCGGAATGCTGTGTCGGTACCTCTAGACATTACCCTGGCGCATGGTACTTAAAAAAAGCAATTTAGAACTCCATTTGCTCAAAAAACAGTGTGCTTTCAGCAGACCCACACTTCTCTCAGCAAAATGAAGATTAAACAGCATTGCCTAAAAGAGCTTTATAGTATATGAATGTCTTGCAATTGTTCTATTTGTCCTTTTTCTTCTTCGTTTCTGTGATGTATTTCTAAATGGGGTGAATGAACAGGTTATCTTGTTGTTGCTAAATAATAAAGTCTTTTTTTCATAAAACCGCAAGATATTTTATAACAAAAATAAAATTGCGAAATAGAATATGATGGTTTTTAAATTAATTTTACGATACAATGCTAATACCATCATTTCGGTTTACCGGCATCTTGTTGTTGTGACCACAGTCTTCGTTACCCAGCAGAGCTGCAGCACCTTGGCAGAGAGAAAGGAGAAATACAACTACAGGTCTGTTTACTGTGCTCTCATTCACCATCAATAATGGGCTGATAAAAGAGATGCTATCTGACCAACCAGAAAGCAGTGGTCAGTAAAATAGGTACAATATTGTGTCACGTATCAGGAAATAATTGATGACCCCCTTCACAGGGATCTCAAATGGGGCATTGGGAAATCATTTTCAATCTATGGCTTAGCAGATGAAACAAATGCTTCGGGCTTGCTTTGTCAATTCTCACTCCTTAGGGTCAAACAAACAGCTTTTCCAGGGCCAGCTCAAAGGCTAGTGTACAGGCAGTCAAGCTGAAAATGTCCCTTGTCCTCCACAAAATGATACAATGGAGCATTTCATATACCAACAGTTTGTTATTTGTCATTGACAAAGTTATAATAAGAGGAGCCTTCATATTCATTGACCAGGTGACCCTTACATTCCCAAAGCCTCCAGCCCCATCCACACAGGCTCTCTGGGCCAACTGGTTACTACGACACAAAGGAGGAAGAAGAACACACACACACATATGCACCATATACCCATATACTGCTGTGTGTATATGCAGGTGGAATGTGATGTCACTCTGGTGACCTTACGGCCAATTAGTGGTTATATGGTCTGGTATGTGTTTTTAGTGAGTGTGTGTGCTTGTTGTCTACTCAGCAACTCGCTGACTGATTAGTTTAGCATGCTTTCAGCACTACCACGGGCCAGACAATGGGAACTATGGGAGAAATATTTACACAGCCCAGACAAAGGATAGACATAATGCTCTACTGCTGTGCCAATAGTTAATGAATAAAAAAATAAAAAAATACAATTATTTGTTGATGGATGTTGCTTTAATTTTACAAATTTAACAAACAAATCAAAAATGATGCTTCAAATTAATCTAAATAGAAGAGTCCTAACTCTAGACACATTGCTCCTTTTTTTCCCTTTAACATTATTATTCTGCAAAATCCATGATTGTCTTTATTCATTGACATGGTGGATTTAGCGACTGGATTTCAAATCTGTTCTACAGAATGTGACTCATTAAATGAAAAAAAAAGTGAAGATATCAGGAATTATTCCCAAATCCCTTTGAAACAGGCTTATCTGGAAACAGTGATAAACTCTGAAGTGAGCAACAATAGGCTGTTAACCAACAACCCTAGACATTCAGTCCTATGGCACAGTCACTGTTGTTGTATTTCTAATTACAAGCCAAGAAAATACCTCTCACAAACTTTTCAAACACCTCCTGATGTGATGCAGAGTTCCTCCTCCATTGCTCTGGGAATGCTTTCCATTTCCTTTCGCTGCCCTCGGCTCGCTTGTCACTGGCCGTGGGGTGGAATCGACCTGCCACGCGCATGGGAGAACCACATCTTACACACTTCTGTGTCCACAGGCCTCCCGCTTGCCTCTGTGAAACCAACAGTTTATTCTCTACCAGCAGGGCCGGGAGCATGCTCCGGGGGGGGTGCATTGTACGGCATTACCAAGACAATGGCGCCATATGGGGAACAGAAGGATCTCCCGCTCGCCTTTTCATCACACAACAAACGGTGTTGCACATTATGCATGACAGCGGTCACTTTAAGGTTACAGTTTTTAGCATAACAACTGATGAAAAAGGAAAAGTCATTTTATTCCCATTTAGGGCTATTATTGGCACGACGTAAGGGGGTGAGATTTATTGGGGTTTAACAATACCTCTCCTAGTCAACATGCTGGCGAGGGCTTGGGGAGAGATAATGGTGCTGCATCATGTTCATCAAATCAACATCTTGTCAAAGGGAGCCGCTCTGTTGATTTGTGTATGTTGACTCCCAGGTCACATGATGTCTGTGTGCACCACTGTAATCTTATGCTGCTTTAAATGCATATCTGTGCTCAACATAGATGCCTAAAATAATAATCCAAATAACAAAATACATGCATGCCTCGATTTATCTTGTTGACAAATCCAAGAGACACAAATGTGTGTGTGCAAACATAAATGGGGCATCTGTGACGTCACATCCAAGGCTCTGCAAAATGATGCAATTATAAATGTCTGAACATCTTGTGTGTTGATTGGAGCATCGCAGATCTTGTGATGGTAGACTGCAGATCCAATCCATTTCTGGAGTATGGCATCTTCACACACAGTCAGCAAAGCAGGAAAAATCATATGGTGAAGTGTTGCTTGATCTACGACAAGTGCATCAATGCCAAGAGACTCTTTTTTTTTTTTTGAGTAGATACTTTAAATATCCTCTTCAGTGAATGGCTGAATTCTCTCGGGATAGGAGGGTGCGGCAATTTCATATTGTATAAAAAATATAATGAATTCAGCTGAGGGCACGTATTACCATGTTCATGTATGAAAAGGAAAGTGTGTTTACTTTACTTTTGTTTTTGCCAAAATAATTTGAGAAAGTTGCCAAAGATATGCACTTGAAATTATTATTGGTAACAATGGTGCCAATAATTATTGGCCTATCTACATGTAATGAATTGATCATCCTCATAATCTAGCTCATAATGGCTTTAGGACACCAAAGGGTCCTCTAAAGAAGATGAGAGGCTATTGATCCACAAGATGAATGCTCTTTAGAATGTTAATAGTCTAATTTGCTTTAATGATTTCTCCCAGCATTTCCCCAGTCAAGGACAGGATAATATACACTTAAAAAGGGTTTCCAAGCAAAAGCATAGCAACTGGACGCTTCCTGTATAAAAATGTAGGGCATTTGAGTCGAAGGCTTGAAATTGATGATCAACCCCACCATTAGTTTGTCTTTATTTGCTTCCTTCTGAGGTAATTATCATGGATTAATGTGTTTCTGGAGTGTTGTGAGCGATAACATTAGCAGTATCCATTTCCAGAATGGCCTGCCCAGGCCTAATAAACAGAATAATAATGTTTTTAGGTCTTCCTTGATGTGGCACTAAAGCTCGCAGGGAACACACGGTCTAGAGGGTGGATGGTTAATGCGTCATTTTATTAATTGTCAATTATAAAACACATATCATCCTAAAGATGACATGTGACATTTTGACAAGGAAGCTAGCATGGTGACTGTAATTTTCTAAAAATAACAATCCTGTCTCGAGTATCTTTGACAATTGAATCAAAAATTTCAAAAGCCCAAGATCTGCCTTTAACATTGCTCTGATTACATCTGTTGGTTAATATTTGTTCTATGTTATAAGTGACTTTTTACATTTTTAACCCGTTGTCTGAGAGGATTTTAATCTCGGACAAAGGCACTGTGGTATGACACACCAGAGACAAGATGAGCTATTGCTTTAGCAGTTTCAGGCATAAATGACATTGACTTCTGTGAGATGGAACTCTTTAACATGCTCTGCACCAACTGAGTCACATCTGCCGTTGACAAACAGCTAAGGAGTAACCTGAGTCTATGTTCTCTTTACTGGCAATTTTTACATTTTATCATTGAAGTCAATGAGCCAATCTGCAATTTACGCCGTGGAGAGCGGGATGAGTGTATTCAGAACCCGGTCACACACCCAATCTCCTACTAAAGAGCAGCGATAATGTAATAATGCCTCACTGATGTGCCAGGCAGTAATGGTGCTGAACATCTCCCATTCATCCAACACTACCTGATCATTGCTTTAACGGAATAATACATTACGGCTGGAAATAGCTGTAAACCTCCAACTTTATCTTGGGAATGTGCACTCCTTTTTACCTCAGGAAACGTTCTTGTCCCTCAGTAATAAAAGGCAGAGCTATCAGGATGAAATGAAAAAGAGATTGAAACCCTTCTGTCTCTGACAGATAGGCAATGCACAGAGTATGGCCTTCATCTTATTTGTAGCCTACAGGCTGTTTGTATTAGTATGACAACAGGTATTATAAACTTACACATTCTCCTAGAGGAAAGTGAAACATCGGAGAATGTCCTGTTTTTTTCCCTCATGACTGTAAAATAGGTTTGATTGACCGTTATTTCACTCTGTTTCTTAGCCCTGTCAATTCTTCCTTCCTTGACAAATGACACTTAGCCGTCTGTCAATAATGGCCTCCGTAAATGTGCTTAAATGGGCCAGGGCAGACCAATGTTATGACTGTTCATCCTATTAAAATTACTTCCTGCCTTACATGATTACAGAAACCTGGTATATGAGGCAGTTCAGGCACGGAGGCATCCAGGTATAGAGGTTAAGGTATAGATGCATTTAAGGCCATGTTAAGTTATAGAGGCATAAATGACACACGGAACAAAGCTTCAGGATAATTGAGGAAAGACAGAGGCCCAAGAAGGTGACATCAGTCATTAACCTTATATCAGGCCATTTTGTAAATCAATGTCACTCACATTTAATAACAAGTGTAATCAAAGGAATTATGCAAATCTAATTTGATGCCTCTTGCATTATGCAAATCTCGACCAAATATAATGAATCCTGACACCTGACCGGCGCAGTATACAGCCTGGGTGGTTCTCCTCGTTAGGATCTGACTGCTGACGGTATATGTGTTTATGAGGAAGAGGAGAAAGACTGAGGTGAAAGGGGGAAAATGCAGCAGAGGGCAACAGCAATGCATTGCATTGATGTGTGTTGCTGTAATTTTTTGCATTTGGATGGTACCATAAATGCTTGTAGAAACTCTTAAAATTCCCTGTACAAGCTATTATGGATGTGATTCAATTGTCTTTGAGTACATTTATAGAGCAGAAATGCATCCACAATGGATTGAACACACTAAATATATGAATGAAAAATAAAATGACAAATTAATTTTCTGTGGATTGTATTAGTGACCAACATGACCCAACAACTCTGACAACAACCCCACAGACACAACATTACAAGTGGTTCATAATAACAAGGGGACTCCTCACATCAGATGCAGTCAGCTGGTTCACTACAACCAAATGTTATGGCGTAACACAGCATGTCATGCTGCCATTTGACACGGTAAAATAAGATTAGATGAGATCATTTCAAAGTGCAGGAAATGCTGTAGCTGGCCCTTTCCCCTATAATATTCCCCAACAAACCAAAATATACAAATACCAAGCAGAGGAGGAGTACTCAGGCATGAGAGATGACACGCTTACAGAATATTCCTGCTGTCTGCTTTTGGAGGATACAAGGACAGTCATATTTTGAATACTCTGCCTTCTTTTCATGGAAGTTCAGCATCATATCCAGTACTGTTACAGTTAGGTGCACACTGCAGTGCTGTAGTTTCCTGCATATTGTCATCTGACGCACCCTAACCTAAAGACATGCTAGAGGACCATGGGTTTGACAGTAGATTCATTGAGTGCTGACCCGGTATGGGTTAAATGAAGCTAATGATTATACATCCAAAAATAGATCGTACAAGTACTGACAATATACCTCTGGTTGGTGTCACAGGATTTTTTCAACTTTACTATACGCATTGTTTTCCTTGTGGCACCTTAAGTGTCTGTCTGTTATTTAATAAATAAATAAACTGCAGACTATAAATAAATAATAATAATAAAGTCTTAGGTAAGAAAGAATTACTCAAAAGTTTAATAGCACCAATCACGATTTCAGTTTACTCAACCACAATATTTTTATGTTGCCAACTGTCTCTCTCTCAGAAGCTATGCTAGGATTTGTTTGATTCCAGCGGTCTGTGTTACTACGGAGTCCTTTAGTGTGCAGCACTCCAGGAGTAAAATGAGCTTCGATCTGTCCCAGAGGTAGCCCATCAAGAGGTGGGGAGGTTAGTTAGTCGTCACGGCCATCTAGACCTTGGCCTGTGAAAGCCTGCCAGAATCAATGCTAATTATGCTGCCATCTGCGAGGTGGCTGTGCTAGGTTGACACCTGTTCACTTTCAAGTGACGTACAGAAACTTCAATCAAGCTGGGAAACAAGACTCCAAAACTGCTGAAAAGGGAAACGATTGGTGAAAGCATTGACGGCACCGATGGTTGATGGATAACCGACTAGCTAGCTGGGCAATATTCGTGTGTAAACATTGAAATAAAGCATCCATTAATTTCAGCATTACCACAAAAAGAATTATTTGTAACACCCTACTAGTCCTTTTGACGTGCTACGTACAGCACATCACCCTTTAAATGTCTAATTGACCCTTTCATTCTCTCAGTACACTCGTTCCTCCCCTGGAATCCCAAGTCAGCCTATGTGTGTGATAAATGTGCCCTAGCTATAGCAACATTGTGCCTTCCAGATAATTTATCATGCAAAGACAATCAGTCAGAGGACTTGATTAATATTTTCTGGGGGATCTTTTCAACTTCGGAGGTTGAACTAGCCAGCCACATTAGGTGGAGTGTTTGCGAGAGGAAACCAATAAACTGGGTTTGGGTGTTTGCTCACTGAGACCAGGGGCCTGTCAATTCTTTGCCCCTTGAAAGAGATCTGCCATTAAGGGGACATGAGAAACAAATGAGGCCAATTTCTCCTCCAATGTCCCATCTGATATGTCAATAAAGGCCCAGCAGCCGCAAGATGCTCCAAGATGGATTTTTCCTTGCAGGCAGACAATCAGTGGAATACATCTAACTTTCCTCCGATAGGTGAATCACTCAGACAAAACCAATGGACTAGCGTTAAGTAGCAAGTGCAGATCTGGCTTCAGACAAATATATGAACGAGATTTACTTCCAGGGTTTTGTTTTCCATCTTACAAGATAAGCCACACCATGTATTTGAATTATGTTTGTTTGTATTTTGCTGGGTATAAAATTGGAGCTAGCCCAAAGACCAAGATCTCCTTTACGGCGGGGTCTAGCAACAAAGGATTTAATTTGTCATTTTGTTCAACCATAGTTTGAATCAGACTGGAGCTGTGTGTGTGAGAGGTTGGTCAAAACAAGAATTCAATTCAAACAGAGCCGGTTAGTATTAATTCAACTCGGCAGGGGGAGCAACACAGCTGAGCAATATTAAAAAAAACAATCCTCAATTGCTTGATTCAAAAACGTGGTGGTCCAATCAGTGCAGAGTTAGCCTCTTCATAATGCATTGTGAGCCATACAAAGTAATATCGCTTTGAACTTTGAACTTGATTTTTCCTATGTAAACTAATAACAATCTAAAAGGCAATGTAGACTAATCTCTAAACCGAGCCTCGCGCAGGATTGACAAACAGAAATTAGAACAGATCACAATTGGAAATAACATTATAGGCCCACATGTGTGGTTGTGATGCTTATATGTAGAATTATAGCCTCATCTGCTGAGCCACAGCATCGATAGGCATTCATTAAGTATGCAGCTCATAAAGTCAAATGTTTTTCAATAAATATCATGGGAACGAGACTCGAGATACTCCACATTCAGAGACTTACAATGGCAGCATATGTTGAGGTGGATTGAGTCCTCAGGCTCCAATCTGGCTCTCTCTCCCTCGGACTTAGAAGATAAATTATGTGGGCTATTTTTCCATTATGTTAATCAAAACACTCGCCATATGCATTACTATTATTAGATTGGTAACAGAAGACATCCTGTTTTCAATGTGAAATTGTGAGACTGAGCCTTAATTGATCACAAACACACTTCTGTTTTAGGATAGTTGAAGATAATTCAACAGCTGGCCTTGTTTATATCTCTTGTTAACACATTATATATGTTTTATGGGGTGTCAATTGATGTTGTTGCATATTACAGCAGCAGTCTATTTACAAGGATGCCATAGTTTTAATGTGAAACATAACTGACACATAAGGTGATCTAACTCAATTTTTGAAATGACCTAAGTATACAGTGTACATTAATATCATTTTAAATGTACATTTTCCATCCCGTTTTTTTTTCAGACCCATTTACATACTATTGTAGTGAGTGGAGGATGTGGTTTATGTGACTTTGGGTTAAACAAACAAAACAAGTGCCGCAATTGTGGCTCTTAAAAGTGTCTGAGAATGTATGTTGACCCACCATGCTAATTGTTATTGAGATATACATAGGGTCTCAGGCACCATCTTAAATTCCAAGGTTGCACTTACAGCCTCCTGGATGTCCTTGACTGGAGCCAGACGCCAGTCTAGAGAGGGCCGTTTGGCCAACAAAGTCATTGTTATGGCCTTTGTCATCTCAATTAGCAGGCGGGTGCTAAAACACAAGGCTCTAAATGGTGGCATCAGTGTTAACCTGGGACACAACACACTGCCCATAAACCCCAGCACTTATGCCTACTGCTGACCGTGCTGTTTGTCCCTCATTATCTTCCAACAGCAGAACAGGCCCAGAGGTTACACTAATGACCCACTCTCTCACAAAGGTACTGCAATTATTCTGTTGTCGTCAGATGGAAGTATGAAATGACACAATTATGTTATTTTCCAAAGCAACCCTGGCCGCTCAGCTAGATCTGTCAGCAGTTTCAGAAGTCATTTCTCCAGCATGTCCTGATGTGGGTGGTACAGTATGCATCTGAAAAGAAAGTCAGTTTATCATTAAAAGTGTGTTTCCGCCATCAGAAACAGTGGATGATTAAATCATGCCCATTTTAAGGTCAATGTATTTCTTTAATCAGTTGTCCCTTTTGATCATCGCGGGGAACAGCGCTCCTCAAACTCAGTCCTTGGTAATTGGTCCTCTTGACTGGCTCACTGTCTGTACTCATATGCTCATGGTTTAATGTTTCCAACATTTCGGCACAGGCAGAGCACGTAATGCTGTGCATGTTTAACAGTCATTTCCATAAGTAAGTGCAATTTCTGTATAGTTTGTTCCTGTGTAATGAAGTGAAATCTTGTTTGTATTCCCCCTATTACACAAGGAAACCCACTCAAGCAGCTACATGGGAATTAAAGCAGCTAAAAATTAAAAACCGGCACTATCTTTAACTGAATGTCACACTATTAGGAAATAAAATCAATTGCTTGCATGCTAAATAGTTTTGGTTTTGTTATTTCTGATTTTATATTCAGCGAGAGTTGAATTTTTTTCATTGTTATTGTTTGAGTCTATAAGTGACCTTAACAAGAAAAAATGCAAATGATGTGCGAGAGAAAATGGCTAACATTTATTTATCCTCGCTGTTCTCTTGTCTTGTTGGTGTCATTAGAACAGTTCGCTGCGTCCCATTCTCTCCCATTATCTCTGCTATCAACGCAGCACAGCAAGATTCCAGCAGGGCTATAAATACTTCCCCTGGACCACATACGGCTAGCACATCATCTCCCAGACACAGCTTAATGATGGAAAAAAATCTAATGTCTTTTTGCCCCCTTTCTTCTTCGCATTCTCACAACACCATGAAAAAAAGTCAGCCAGCTTGCAGAAGTTACACATACATTTAGTTTAAAAGATACATTTGCACCTAAGTATCAGCAATGTCTTATAAGGTGTGAGTGAGAATGATAGATGTCTGTCTTGATCATCCGCTGGCACAGTTTCTTGTCGATTGCACCAGGGTCACTGATGCTGGCTCCACGAATCCATTAGAGCGAGAATGCAAAAAGGACACTTTATCTGAATTCATTATAAATGGATCTATATCTTATGTTTAGGCCAAGGACACGATTTGTATCACAATGCAAATATCTATCATTAAATGTTGACAGTTCATTTTTCCTGGCAAAGAAAGAAAAATGTTTTCTGTGCAGCACTCTTTCTGTGCTGTTCTTTTCCTGATAAAGCGTCACCGAAGAAGTTAAAGCTGATTTGTTGTCCGAATTGAATGGTTTGTCATAATTTCATGAGGGGAAAGTATCCAGTTTCATGATTTGCATGTATTGTAACATTACAGGTAAATAGTATGACAAATATCCCAAAACACTAAGGTAAATATACAGCACAGTGGACTGCTTGTGTGCATTTTATGATATTGGAAAAACAATTTCCAGAATCAACTGTCTGTCTCTATGTTATGCTCATATAAACAACACCAAGCTGTAATAGGAATAAATTGCAAATACCATACAAGACATAACAAAGACAGAGTGATGTAAAGGCTGTGAATCTGTAAAGAACACACAACACAACTTTGCTGGCTACATTGAAATTACTGTAAAGTAAAAATAAACTACTATCCCTAACCGAGCAGCAATCACCCTGTCCAACCTCTTCTTCAGAGGAACTGATACATCATCGTTTTTGTGGAGCCACAAACTTGTGGGCAGTTTGTTGGATACTGGGAGCTGAATTGCTGTGCACATGGCTGGGCATGTCAGTCAAAGAGCAAAAGGAGCATCCCGTTGTGTCACTATCTAAATAATGGCTATAAAGCGTAGCTAACGGTGTCCTCTGAAACGTGCTCAGGTGGAAAGAACTAGACAAACAGAGACAGCCACCACAGTGCTCCCTGACACAGAGGACAAAGTGAGGGCCTCATTTCCTCCCTCTAATCAGTGTTTACATCCACCCTAGTGCCAATGGCTGGTGACTGAGCAAGACGGGTATCAATCACCAATGGCACCCTAGCCAGGGAGGACACTCTAACACACACAGACGGACTCAAACACTCGGACACACACACACATACACACACACACACACACACACCACTCACACACACACGCACGCACGCACGCACGCAGGCGTACGGTCGCAC
>CABFOQ010018587.1:53513-70183 GCA_900660455.1 Gephyroberyx darwinii | reverse complement strand
CAAAGCCACACTGCCACCATCAACATCACATGCCCATACAGCCTAGCATACAATCCCCAATTCAGATGCACCAAACACCTACATTCATCTAAGCAAAAAAAAAGAAAAAACATCATTTATTTTGTACTTCCCAGATAATTTACTTTTTTTCTTTCCTTTCTACAGGAATTCTCCATTTCCCTATAAAATGAAAATTCATCTAGAATTACATCTTATGTCATCATTATGTTTATTAAGCGTGGATGATGTATATGAACAGCGCTGGCTTGCCGCTGAGTGCTTAATGATGCATAAGATTAAGCCGAGGCTCTCAGCTGCGCTGTGACTCCCCTCTGGTACCCATACTGCCGAGGCATGCTGGGAGTACAAGCTCCAAACGGCCATCAGGTGAAAGGAACTAACATCTCTCTTTTTGTCTGTGCGTGAGCGAGAGCGAATGTGTGTGTACATGTGTGTGTATTGTGCACATCATTGAGTGTGAGTGTGTGTTTGCGTGCGCTCCTGTGCGCATGTGTGTGTAAGTGCTGTAGAGGAATGGTATGCTATCATCATGCTTTATAGTATCTGTCCACCTATATTAGAAATAACTTGCTTTCGCCTTGCTCACCGTGCCCCTATCATGCTGTTTTCCCTCTTCCTGCCTCCTCCCTCTTTCATCCCCTTTTTCTCTCTCCCTCTCTTGCACCTCTATCCATCCCTAGACCCCTTCTCTCTGTATCCTTTCTCCCTTCATTTCTCCTCTCCCCTTCTCTCTGCCATGCCACTGTTTTTGCCGCAGCAGTCTATGACAAAAACATTATCCTTCTGCTGCTAAACAATCCAATAAACCTCTCCACAGGGAGGAAGTTAACCTCTTGTCTGTTCGACTGATGCCTTCCAGACCACGTGACGGCTGCCACAGTAAATTCAAATCATTAGTCTCCTCACCCCCCATCAGAGAAAAAACTTCTATTAGTAATGGAGACCTCGTAAGAGACCTTCCGCAGAGAGCACTGCCTTCCCAATTCCCAGTGGAGAAATCCCGCGCAAAAAACTAATTCTACTTTTAATAATCTGTCATCAAGACCAGAGGCAGTCATAAATTATGTGGGGAGCATGTGTGAGAGCGAGCCACAAGAGGGAAATCAGGGTAGAAAATCAAAGCCCAAGTTTGACAAACTTTCCTGAAGATAAATAATAACTTACAAACCGGATTAGTTGTTAAGTCACAGCTGAGCGCACAGTCAAGCCATTCCAATCAGCCAATGCAGATGAAGAATTTATAGGTAGAGCCCATCATTTGTTTTCCCACTCTCCTCCCTCTTTTTATATGCATCCCACCTTCAAGCTTATTATATTCGGGGCCTGTTGTCACACCCTGGGCTGGTTTTATCATTAACTCCTTGTGTGCCAGACACAAACCCCAGAGTATGTGTGTATGCGTCTTTAGGGTGAGGGATCTTTTAAGTATGGGGGAGGGTGGGGGGCCCCAGCCAAGGGACATTACAGAGGAAGAGTGCCTGGCTTCTGTTGTAAAGTAAATACAAGGGAACTGGAGTCCCCTTACCACTCCCGTTGTATTACTCACAAGTGAGAAGAGTTTACAGAGGGCTTAGCCACCACTGCAGCATTGTGGGGCCTCCAGACCTTAATTGACCACTAAAACAAAGGAAGTCATCATGGGAAAGGTAGGGGGAGAGATGCGTTTGAATCATGACCAAAGGGGGGTTGAGGCAACGTGAGGGAAAAATGCTATCAGCCGCAGGGGTCTGCTCTTTGTTCCTGTGTCAATATCTCCGTAAACTATCGACATGCATCATAATCGTGCCCTTCTATCAAGTGCAGACTAAAGAACAATCTCCATTAGGTGACAGCGCCCCGGCAGGTTGATAAATGCTCCCTGACGAAAGGGAAGGAATTGCGTAAAATAAAGAGGCATGTTCCAACAAGTCTTGTCAAAATGGTATTGATTTAATCATCTGCAGAAATACACATTCTTGGTTAGTGTAGCGTGCAGCGGAGATGGCAGCAGCGGCAGCGGCTGGGATACGCTTTACAGTTGTTGACGCGGAGACGCTCTCCCTCATTGGCTTTGCAGGTGATGAAACACATGCTGAGCTGCGCTCTAATTTTTTTCTCTCTCTTGCTCTTTCCCTCTTCAATCAGATGTTATTCTAAGAAAGTGTCCGCAAATCTCCTTTCTATTTTTATTTAGGGCTAACAAATGTCACATAATGTGAGTGGGAGAGTCTATATGTAACAGTGGGCCGTGGCCAACCTTCGCCTTGGCCTCTCAGCAGAGTGCAGAGGCGATAGATAACAATAGCCCTCCATCATCTAGACACACCAATGGTATTCCCGTGGCCAGAGTGAGCTGGCCAGAGGTCTGGGAGTGTTTATTTAACATCAGGGTGTTGGAGAGTGTGTCTCACCTTGGGACAAATGGATCCCCTTTCTTTCCTCCTTTGGCAGCCTCAGAGTAAACAATGCAGCAGAAACCTGAAGGTCTCATTGCTACAACTACAAGTTCATCAGACACCTTGGTTGGCTCATCCCTGTTGTCATACTACATGATCACAACCACTATAAAACAGGGTCCACCTCTGCACAAATACCCATGTTACTTACATGACTGTGATATAAACAGTACAACTGACTGCTATGCCTTCTACCGTGTGTGTCAGTGTGAAATGATAATCAGGTGGAAGTAATACTGACTACCAAGCAGTCACACTGGCAGCTAAAAGCAGTTGTTTTCTTACAATTGTAATCAGTTAGAAGGTTAAAGGGGGTATTATTATCTCTGCACAGCCCATCTGAGCAGTGATGAGGTGAACACAAATAATGTGCGTCCCCTACAGAGGGAAGATGTGTGGCTGTGGCCGCTGGGGGTTGGAGACAATCCCACAGTGACCTGACCTTGACATGTCTGAGTGAAATGGTGGCGGAGGCTAATACCTCATCATATTGAGTTTGACTTTGAGCTCACTGCGGTGGGCATCATAAAACAAAGGATAACAGTCTGGACAAACAATCGTAAACTATATGGTCAATTAACATACACTGATATCAAATAAAGTATGTGGGCCTCCTACTGTCTGCTTAATTATATCAAGGAATACAAAAAATGACAGACCGCCTGCTGCTTAAAGTGCTTTTATAATAAATGTATGAAGGGTTTCTAAACAAAATTCTTTATATATCCTTTTGGGAATTTTTTTTTAAAAAATATTAAAATATTCTGTCCTCAAAAAGTTAGTATTTTCTAAACAAAGGTCTCATGAAAACTCATAATGTTCCTTTCTATTCTTTACTGTCATGCCAGATGTGATTTTGTGTCTTTTGTGTTTTTCAGATGGTAGATGTCACATTTTGGAACCAAACACTTATACATATATATACATGTATACATATATATATATATATATCCAATTTTAGCAATGCCTATTAGAGAAACCCACTAAATGAAATGAAAAACAACACTGAGAATGAATGCAAGGTATGGACCAGCAGGGCTATGATATCTGACTGTCATTGCTAATGCTTTTCTGGCAACAAAACCCCAAAGCTAATGAAAGGGAATCCTACATGTATGTATCATAGAGTGTCTATATTAGAAAATGAAATATGTCCACTACTCTCAATTCAGGATATAACTCATCATATCAAGCCAGGACTTCAGCTTTAAACATTTTTCAATCCAAGAGGACGAGTGGAGAGGCGAGGTAGACACCTCATGTGAGCACACACCTTTATATATTACCTCATGCTCCAAAGTAAGGACAAAGGGAATGAAGATGACTACCCTGTCACAGAAAGAAACAGATGAACCAGACAGACCTGACTGAACTGTTCACTCACTGCAACCTGGCTTTTGTGCAACATACTGCTACCTAACTAATATCAATTGTTTTAGTAAAAATGTTTTTGGTCAATTTCCAATAAAAAATACATGGATTCACTTATCTGTGAATGCAAAATGTCAATAATATATGAGCCAATTCTTTTGACTGTAAATGAGCCAAACCACCGATTACCACTGCCTAACTCTACACTATTTACACAATATAGTACATATAGTATAGTATAGACAACATATCAGGAATTGTAATGTAACAAGGGCTAATATAGTTTAATTATAATTACTTTACAGATATTACTTGTACTTGTGCTTCATCTTATATGTGCTTTAATTTCCTAGCCAGTTATCTTCTGGGTTTAATTTTTAATCAGGTCTTCCAATTGGAGAGTTAAAGATTATTTATATTTTAATTTCAAAGGATTTTCAAAAAATAAAATGAAAATGAAATAAAATGAAAAGAAAAAGAATTGACCTCTTTGGCCATCATTGGCATATCCAACTCAATTCACAGAAGAAAGGCATTCTTCCTCTAATCGTTTACTACAGCCTTTATCTATCATCGTAATCTCTCACTTCAGTAACCACTTATATATCTAGATTTCAATGCATGGAAGGTCTAGTCTTAGCATATCATCTTCCCATTATGTTTGCCAAAATCTATTAAATGGCAAAGGTACAAAATTCCGTTATTTTTTGGCGTGTGTCCGCTGTTGAGAATGTAGTTAGCACAACAGCCAACTTCACTTGAGTGTTGTGCCACTTCACGTCCACTCAGAAGCTGAATAATTCCCCCAGTCTGATCTTTGTACGATGTGTGGACCGAATAAACTGCATCATCAGACATATTTGCTGGTTGGTTAGCCAAATAGAGGCTTGTTTTGTCCACAATTTTCCCTGTCAAGCCTGTCATTGTTTGTGTCATTTCTGTTTCAGGTCACAGAACAAGAAAGGAAAAAAAAAATCCAGACATGACAGGTAGGTCCTTTCCGACTTGAGCCAGCCTCAAAATTAGCTAATATTCTTATCAAATGGCTATTAGATGAGGGTATGAGTTAGGCTCTCCAGTCCTCCAACAGTTAAGGCAATCTTAATCTGTATGTCGATAATGAAGATGTGTGTGATATCAACTAGTCAGGGTAATTAATAGGAATGTCACTGACATTGTATTAATAGCATCATGCATAGCATCAATTTAGCGTAAATTGCCGTTTTGACAAGCCATTTTAATTAAAACTATCACACAAGCATTAAAGGACCGTGGTCGTCATTTTGGGAGACTATCAAATAATGTTACCATCTGGTATTTTTTGCATGTCTTCTCCCTGCTAATTATAAGTGATACTCAAAAGGTTAGAGGCACTTTGGCAGATGCAATGATCACCACCACACTGTCTCTGCAATAACCCACAGGACATTACACTATATGCACAGTGCAGGCATGAAACTGGAACCCGCTGCTGTTTTACAATACACAATAACCACGACTGACCAGAACTTTGAACGTCCTAAGAAGGCCATTTAAATTCATCTGTCTTCATATTATCTTTTACCTCACCAAACCTACAAGGTCATGTGATGCATGGGCTCCAACCAGCATGCATTTCAATCTTCAGTGAGCTGTGATCTAGCCAAGGAATCAATCTTCCTGACCACTCAGAGCCCAGGAGTGAGCTATATGGGCTCAATTCCTGTGGGCTGCTCAAGGGATGAATTGAAATAGCACTCCTGTACAGTAGACTCGCAGACAAAGTCTTTACAGGAAATGCTGCTTTTCACTCATTCGCATGCATTCAACTGACCTCCTCAAGACAGCACAAGAGCTCTCAGCATATCAGTGGATTTCACAATTCTGTAGAGCCCACCTACACCACTGAAGGAGATAACCCGCTCGTCAACAATGTTTTTGAAATGTGAAATTTTAATAGTTTAAATCTGACACTGTATATTGTGCATCTGTCCTGACGAGTGGGTGAGTAAGAGCTTGGGTCTGTGAGTGAATGAGATATTAAATGAGAGGGTGAGTGAGTGAGTGAGTGAGTGAGTGAGTGAGTGAGTGAGTGAGGGAGTGAGTGAGTGAGTGAGGAAGGGAGGGAAATGATTGAGTGAACGAATGAGTGCAGCGAGAGTGAACAGACTGACCTCTTTGCTGACTTGTGTTTGCAGTCACTCTTCCTGGTTACTATGCGTCATGCTTTGTTTCATCTGACGTGCAATTATTTTTTCCATTAAACACACAACATGTATTTCACTTAGTTTTTCTGAATGAAATTTCAATCAGAGGCCATTACACCTCTTCAGACAGGGAAAGTTTAGAAAAATAACAAGATGCAATGGAAAAGAAAATAATGCTCTGTCAACAGAGATGGAAAACACAAAAATAATCATTTGCGAGAAGCAGGTGATGCATATGTTAAAGTGTCAAGAAGCAGAGGAGAAATTAATAGCTTTCTGCCATAAGCATTCTCTGATAAATATGATTACATTTGCATACTTCATTTTACTCTTGATCTGCTGTCTCGGTGATTCCTGCGATTCTCACATGCCAGTTCTATTACTGCTCAAACACGGAACAAGTATTTCAGGTCTCATTAGGGATTTCCCTGCTGGTCGTCCATTGACAAAATCAAAAGACAAAATACACCAAACCTGTGTCACACAAAAACCATGCTGGATAATTGCAGACGAAGAGGAGCGGAAATGGCGAAGTCACTTGTTAACATAAACGCGACATTTAATTACCTAGACTATTCCTGCAATGTAAACACTACATTGTGAATAATGTGTAAATCAATAATTTGGGGAGATGGTTGTGGTGTGGGTGGTGGATGGGTCTTCTAGCGAGTGTTTTGTGCCTCATTAACTTGTCAATAAGGCCATCTGACATTGTCTTCTCTTTGCCCTGATGAGGAAGGCAGTCCATTCCACTGTAATGGTCCCCTATTTGTCCCACAGCTTGACATGTGGCCACAATACCAAGTCAGAGACAGAGTTGCCTTTGACACCATGGTTCAACATGGTTCATCTTAGATCAAATTTTAAATGGGTTTTATCAAAGTGCTAACTGTATTATAGGGATCGTAGTTTCCTATCAGGTTAAACTGCTTTAATTAAGGTGCTGTGCTTGTCATGTTTATGCCTCAGGTCACTGAACATATTGGTGTCCACGGGTCTGAGTATATGCTCTTTATCTGGCCGGAGACATGCTGTGATTGAGTTACATTTTTCCAATCTTATAATGGACCTGAATAGTATGTGGCATCAGGGAAAGTGAATTCTCCAATATCCTCGAGCAGCCCAATAGATGTTATTACTTTCACATTGTATGAGACCCATATAAAACACTTAATCTCCACAAACTCTTATCTGTTATAGCTCAAAATTGTGTATATCTTTGAACTCAATTATGTTGAATGGTTTCTAATAAGTGTTGAGATGGCTGTGATTGCTTCACGGGTCTTGTTATCACCTCATGTGCTGTCAATTAATGGCTCTTTAGCTAACAGTTATTAAAGCTATGGGAAATAACACTTGCTGCTGATAATATATTTCCGAGGAACGCAATGTAGATTGGAATCGACACATAGATACATGGTCTTTGTATGGTGATTCTCTGGGCGACGATATTTGCACTTTTCCCCTGCCGTTTTCCAGTTCAGGATTCCAATTAACCTGTGCAAAGCGTGACGCCAATCACAGGACGCTGTATTGACAACGGGCATGAAAAGAATAATGCTGTTAGTATGATGTAGCTTACTGTGGGGGGCTCCTCCCTCACTGGTGACAGAGAAGTTTGCTCTAGTCATTTATCAAGTCCTCTCTGGCCACCGAGGGGCTGGCGAGTCCCAGGGCCGCCTGCTGCTCGGGGGGCCAGCATGCAATATGTGCATTTTAGGCCTCTGGTGGGCTGGCGAAAACTGCTGATGTGCTCACTGCTGCTAAGTTTGATGGATTTGTTGTTGTCATTTGCTTTGGTTCCGTTCCCCGCTACAAAACAAAGGGAATCATTAACTCTTTTGTGCTGCATGGGACTTTTATGGGTTAGGGATAATGCAAAACGAGATGGGGTACAGATGGGGTCAGCTGGAGCGTTCTGTTGCTGGAGCCTTCCAGAATGGGGCGTTGAGCATGCATGGATGAGTCTGCACAGAGAGCTGATTACAGAATGATTTAGTGACCACTGATATCCCCGTTCTTTCTCAAGCCCCCATCATCGGCCTCATTTCAGCCGTAAGAGTGCAACTGGCAGTGCTCACCACTTATATTTATAGCCAGTCGCTGTTTAGCACCTCATGCAATGCTCTGGCCAGGCTCAAGACCAAGCCATTACAGTGCATCACTGTTAGAGGCTTGCAGTGTTTACTGATGCAGGCTTGGCAGAAGACTGCTCTACCATTTAGGGCTGCTGCCATGATATCGGTACACTGTAAATCCTGCTAAGCACAATCACTTCAACACTAATTCAACACTTTGCAAACACAGATTCACTTCAGTTATTTAAGTTTTGATTTCTGCTGTACAGTTTGTGAGATGTTTTTGTGATCTGCTGATTGAGTACGATCATTTTGATGATGCATTCGTTATCAGTGAGAACCTGACATGACATAAGTCTTAGAAGGTAAACAGATGCCAGATTGCAGTATGCCTGTGGACACTGTATCAATGTTTACATCTATCATTTAAGCGTTTTCAGAAAAGATAGGCTAGGATGTAATTGCAAGGCAGACAATAATGAACAGAAAAAGTTATATTTCGCACAATTAAAATGAATGTAATTTCTCATCGTAGAGGTTAATATATAATCTTCAACTAAAGTGAAATAAATTAAGAAATACTCACTTTACAATGTACACAATACATTTGAATCTACTGAGTGAATTACGTTTTACCCTATTGAAACAAAAAAACAGAATACATGTGATATCTCAGTGGATGAGAACATAATTTACTTGTATTCATTCACTCTAAATTCACATTTTCTATGGAAAGTATAAAGGAATTTTAGAAGAAGGAAGAGTTACTTGTTTGGTTGAGAGCAGATCGCCGTGCGGTTGCTGAACTTCAAGGTGAAGGCCCACTTCCTCAAAGGAGAGATGAAGATCAAGACAAATACTCTTATTTCTCTCTGTCAAGTCATCACAGTCCAAGACAAAATACAAATTGAGATTGTAGCGAAGGGCTACGACAGTCCGCTGTTGACTGCAAGGGTTACAGGGGTGATTGAGTGTGTGTTTGACTGCCCGAGGCCAAGGGCTAACAGTACTGTTACACAGACAAGGTCATCTCAGAGAGAGAGAAGCCGCAGCACATAATCCCAATGTTCCTGACTACTTTGAACACAGGGCCTCCACAAAATTGATTATGGTGGAAGAACAATACTTGGGGAATAAGATCATCAAGACAGATGGAAGTTTATGGTTTTGGCCAGAGAAATGATCTACAGCATTTCAGTCACTTTGTATGTTCGGATGGTATGGGTTCACACTTCACAGAATCCTGCCTCCATTAAGGGGAGATTGTCATTGAAATTCAGCTTAATACTTTGACCAGTGCTGAACCATATTCCCTATTGAAGGGTCAGCAGTCTTGACAATAATTCGATTTAGCCTAATGTCACATGAGCATCCAAGAAAAATGGCTACACTATACAGTAGCAATATTTTATCAATATTGACCACAGGCTCAAGCCAACCTTGATATGTCCCCCTTACGCTCATCAATAACGCAAAAGAGGAAAGTTATTTCCCATATAAAACTAATCTTTCCTTTTTATTGCATTTTAATGAAACAGAGTTGGTTCTAAGGCAGTAATTCATTCCATTTGTTATGTTTGGACAACTCATTAACATTATCATCTATTATCATTAGACTGAAATTTTAAGCTTCTTCTCCCTTGAGATGCAATGCGTTTCTTCTCTTCAGTTTGCATTAAAACAAATGTGGAGCTGCTGATGCATTAGATTAATGTGCTCACTCAATGCCTGCTACAAAGCGCCAGTCCAGCTTGAAAACTAGACCAAGTTTCTCTACGTGAGCCCTGTCCACAAACTAATGTTTTTGCTTGGAAAGATTCTTAATACTTTTTATTGTGCCTTGTGAAAGATGACTGATCGTTTATCTGCTCAAGTAGAAAGTAACAAGTGACTGTCAATACGTGTTCATCTTTGCATTAAATTTAATGTCACCATAAAAGACAGCAAACTATAGATGAATACCCTTAAAACTCATGGGCAACTATCTTGTGACAGACAGTAAACTGACCCTAATTTGTACTCAGCATATTAACATTGACTGGATGTGAATAGTACTTCCCCTGAAAAAAAAACAGATTACATAGAAGCCTGTGTTCATAGACACCAAAATATTAAATGATTTGCCTAGAAATTAATTTGTGCGTTAATTCATTGACTAATATAATCATCCACACATCAAGCCTTCTTGCCTGAGTTCACATAACATTTACTAAATCTTAATGCTAATGAGTCATTTAGACTTCCAGATCAAATTGGAAGTTCCTAATTCTTGCTGAGTCTGCTGCAATAGATAAAGCAATTTGCTAATTACAAAGTTAGCTTTTTCCTGAATAAATAATGGTGATTAATTAGCAAGTCAAAATAAGTGAAGATGATCTATGTAGTATATATCACTGTCATGGAAACCTGCTGAAACGTTTCATTTACATTGCTTGACTTCTTAATTACGTACATCCAAACTTTCCAAATTTGATGGAGAATTAATAACTTGTGAGGTGAAAGGTTTCATGGAAAACCTGCCAACTAAAGATAATCCAAAAGTGTAACAAAAGGGTCTACACAATACATCTACAGTTGAAAGAATTGTTCTGAGAGTATTGGGACAGTTTTGTCACATTGGTTGTTTTTCCTCTGTACTAATCAAATTTGTATTTCAAATCAAACAATGACTATGAGGAAAAAGTCACAATGTCTACATTTAGTTAGTCAGTTTGTTTTTAAACAGACAACAGACAACAATGCCATTCAATGAGTCAAGTCCCCCTATTTCAAGTCAGCAAGTATTAGGACAAATGACCATCAGCTGTTTCAAATTTCACAGGTGTACCATATTACTCTAATTATTTCTAAATGGAAAACTGTGCATGTCAGGGCATGTTTATATCTTCTGGAAGCATTTGTAGAGTCTACTTTATAAGCTAAAAGATAGAAGACAAGAATATGAGGGCCATGAAGGCTATTGTGAGGATAAACAGTTTGATATAAGTACTTGTATGTGTTGTGTTGTGTTGTGTATGTATGTATCTATCTATCCATCTATCTGTTTGCTTGTTTATATATTTATTTAACACCACAATTACAACTAGCAATTTGGCGATGAGTTTACTGTAATCCCAAACTGTTACTCCACAACTGTACTTGTTGACTGATTCCTTTATTTCATTTTCATCAGTACATTGCTAGGAGTGTCCCAATAGAAAACATGCATTCAACTGGATGGTAACAATAGAAATGGGATATATTCATTATCAAGTGACCATCTAAGGCAGCAGATCAGAGGGCAGCTGTGGCAAAAGGCCTACCAAGCAGATTAGAAGCAAATGCTCCAGGTAATCACTATTACACCCAAGTCAGACATCAATCACCTCAAACTGAGCCTCCAATTATAGCCAAACATATTACAATACATTCATGGAAATGAATACAATATAGTGGTACATCTTTCATTTCGTTCATTAGAAGCATTACCATGATATTAGAATACTCTAAAATGGCAATTTGGTCAGTCAACCTTTGAGTGTTTTGGGTCTGTTAGCTCTTCAAATGGGGAAGAGGTGGAGTTAGGATGAGGCAACAGCTCTCACCAATGACTCTCGGATCTCTGTCTGAAAATTGCATGTAATTTACATCAGCATCATTAGAGGAATGTCACAATATATACACATTATAGAGCATAAATGAGCCAAGATCATCCTTGATTGTAATGTTTCAGCCCTAATCTTCCATGATGCTGCGTTCTCTTTTAGCTGTGGCCTTATGGACGGACATGAATGGGTTTCCAACCATCATATGAACTTTCTACTCAACTAGAATTGTTTAGCAAATCCCATTTTCTTCACAACAGATCCAATTTTTTAAATCCTTGTAGATGCTCCTTTAAAAAGTCCAAATATGACAAAGGTGTAAAGGATAATGAGAAATGACGGGTTGCAGAAGACAGATCTAGCTAATTATGATCATAAAAATGTCAGTGTCCCCAGTGATTAAATCATGGTCACTCCACAACACCTCCTCCAAGACACCTTCTTCCCATTCAACTTGATTACACCGCAATTGATATTTAGGTAATTGATAATGCCTTTGTGAGTAATGTTGTCATTTTGGCACCTAAATCCTATTTGGTGGCCATCTGGGCTCACTAAATTGCTCCCTTGGGAGCAGAGGTTATAGATAGTAATTATTCAGAAGTCATTTACTTTTAGAGGTGTTTAGTGCTTATCTGCTTTTAAAATGGTGACAAGCTACCCACATACGTCTTCTAAAATAGTGGTGTGTCTAGACACACATTCTGTCACCACACCTTTATACGTTGATTTCTCGGGTAAATTTGGGGGAGATAAGAATAAGTCATGTTTAGCACATTGACCATTGTACAATAAAAGCAGAGTCAGAGTCCATAATCGACACATTTCTAAGTGCTAAGCTTTAGTGACGCCAGTGGGATTTCTTTCCAGCCTTTCTGCAATAAAGCTTAAATTACAAAGAACAAAGGAATAAAGGTTATCTTAAATGGTATGAATAATACTACTGTAATGGATACTCCCCCCTCCCCACATGAATTTCAGTTTTCAGAGCCTCATCTATACACTATCATTGTTGCCTAAAAACCTTCAAATTTGTTTAAGGTCTTTGTATGTCGATTTGATCGGTGTGATTAATGTGAGACTTACAAAGGCTTATCTGACATGCACAATCTATGCATTTCACACAGTTTTTGCTGAGGCACTCTGTCAAATTGACTATCCAGTCAACTAATTCCCAGTCTATGTTTAGCTAAAGTATGATAGAATCATTGCATCCCATGGGTGCAATTCTCATTTGTGTGTCTGTCTGTGTGAGTGAGTATTTATGTGAGAGGGGGTAACTAATCAACAAACTGGGCCAGAAATTGAGTATTGAGCAATCTGGGACAGTTTGGGGTATGCCTTAGGCTCATCAGAGCCAAATCTAGTGATGTGGTGTTTGATAGACAATAGCTTTAAAACACAGTAATCATAGAGAGGTAGTTAGGCTACTTCATCTTAAGACAATCCCGATGTAAAGTAGCATGTTTTCACCACATGAACACTGCTAAAATAAAGGAGAATACTAATGCTTCAATTTGCGCCAAAACAAAGCATTTGTTATTGCACTTTTTTGTTGTTGCACATTGTGTCACCTTATCATTTTAGGTATTAAATGTTCCTAAATTTGCAATGCAAGCCTCAGTAATTTCCTCTTCTGATATGTTTGTTTAGAGGATGAAAATGGTCTGGACTTGGCTTGAAGAGCGCTGAGGCACTCCATTGTTTCACTATGAGAACGTCATACCCTAACATCTTGCCCTACTGTATGTACCCTGAACTACAGCCTTAGGCTTACGCTCAGCAGGTTAACACAGGTCCATAGGAGAGCACGGTTCAATACCAGTTGGTCACACAAGGACACCTACTTTATTTCCTATTGGAGCAGAAATATCTTTATTACATTATCTAGTGTGTCTGGCCAAGCAGAGTCCATAGAGAGGAGAGCAGGGGGTGAAAGAGGTCATGTAGAACCAGAAAGAGACACTGGCATGACACTGTGACATGTTAAGATCCCCTCCACTGAGCTGTGCCTTGCACAACAACATGAAACAAGGAAATGAGCCACAAATGTTTTCCTGACCCCCTAGCTACTCAAACGTGTACACACACACACACACACACACACACACACACACACACACACACAAAGATAAGGATGGAAGTAATACTGTAATTGCATAATAGTAAAAAATGAATTGATATTCTTATCACACAATAAAATCCTATGATAGATGCTTACAAGATGATTTAAATATATTGACAAGATCTCATTTAGCGATACGATTCCATCCCTTCTCCAAGGGTAGGACTGCTCAACTAGACAGCAGCACTATGGCTATGTGTTCATCTTGTTTAGTGCACTGAGCTGACAAGGCTCCACTGAAAGGGAATTATATGTCCTCCGCTGGGTCTTCCCTCTAAATGAGAGCCATTGCCCCTATTAGATAAAGGTTAATAGTCATTTGGTGAAAAAACTGCACATTTTATGTCTGATCTAGAACAAAAATACAACCAACCAAGGGTTGGATTTGTTGTCCACAGCATAATACCCTTGCTGGTTCTGAAAACTCCAAACATTTTAATTTTGACCATGTGAAAAGATTTTATGTTCATTTGTCTGTACCCTGCAGGCAGGAATCAATGACATTTGAAATAATTGTTGTTACAGGGGTAATCTCTGGAGGGAGAATGGGGCAAAACTGTAGAGAAGATTTGAGTAAATTACTGTGTCAGCTTCTATTTATTTGCGACAGGATTGCCAGAGGCAGCACTTCAAGATAGCCATTAGGAGTCGGGGCAATAAAGACAGAGCGTGTAGCCATTGTCGAAAAGTTAGCGTGTAATGCAGCAAGTTATCATCAAAGTGCTCCCTGTGGAGAGAGGAGGGCGCACACTGAGGAGCATACATGTGAGGAGAACCAATTATAGCTTCTCAAATCCCTCTTTCACAGGGGGAGAGGTCATAAATAGGTTGCTATGCTATAGATGTGTACATTCAGAGTTTATCAGGCATCAGCCCACATGGTGATGCTGTTTGTTTATAACAACATTAAAGCTAACAACCACCCTAAAAATCCACATCCAATCCACATGCTGTTCTCATGACAGTTCAGTTAGAATCTATGAACGTGAAAAAGAGTCAACTAGTGATGCGTGGGTCGGCTCTGACGTCACCCGCACCCGCCAGTATTTGCTATTTATCCCGCAGCCACCCAACGTGATGAAAATTATAAATATTACAGACCCGCATCTGCATGAACCCGCATTTTTTAAAAATAATGCACCAGACCAAGTCATTTAAAACCATGAGACTTACATACGGTGCTTCATAAGTCGTTACAGATGACGTAGCTGGCCCACCGTCCTCTTGAACCAGTTCATTAAATTTCTCCTACGACTGCTTTTCTTTCCTTGTTTTCTCTTGATTTTTAAAACCCCCAAAAGTTTTTCCAGAATATTTTCCTAGTCTTATGACATTTATTCACTTTTATCTTTGCTAGCTAGCTGCCTCTTGTTAGCAGTTCAGTTATCTTCGTTAATCTAAGGACCCCACAAGAGGTCATCACACATGCCTGAGAGAAAAATATGGGCACTCTGCTAATTTATCCATCCGATATAAAATACTTTTAAGATTTTTTTATAATCTCCTCAACCCACCCACAGGCAATGATTCAGAAAGTTGTTTTTTGGGACTCAAATCCGCCCAAATTGCACGTATACCTGCGGGTCAGAAGAAATAAAGAGTCTTATTTATGGTGTCATGGAGCAGAACTTTCTCATGTATTTACAATTAGTAAGGGACTGACTTTGTGGCCACTGTGACAGTAACGTGACAGGCTGATATTTGATGGGATATTAGCGCATTCTCAGATTAGCTTTCACAACTATCAAATGAAACTCATTTGTGATGTAAAAGTTCAAACAGACAAACAAACATTATTACGCAGTGCCAGGATTGTCAATGGAACAGTTCCAGAATGTGCCTCTTGATGACATCACAGATTAGTCTTGGTTCTCTAGATTCTGAACAGAATTCAAAGCTCACATGGATTACATTTGGGAATTGTCTTCTGTGAACTGGCTGCTGGGATGGATTTAACATGGGTGTTTGTCAGTATCCTAGTATCTTAGTAATCACTTTAAATAAATAATTGTGTAACAAATACCTGTTCTGTTATAAGCATAGACAGAATATCGCTATTCCTCTTGGGATATCCTGATTAAAATGCTAATTTCTTGAACAATGTGGAAGTACACTATTAGCTCCAAATTAAATCACATGAAACTGCTTAGTTTTTAATAGTTTGCAAGCATAAGCTGACTAATCCTTTTATACTGTTTAAAAGAATCTTGACCTCTTTAATTGAATTTCTGAGGATATTAACACGAGTAATGGTAAAACAATGAATATGTAAGGAAGTCATAATCCAGAGAAAAGCACCTTTTTAACCCCAGCCACTCAAATATGGTATGATAGCCAGGGGAGGCAGTGACTTTTAAATCCTGGACTTAAAGAGGGGGGGAAAGGATCAAACAATGAACAGGAAGTAGAGATGAAAAGGGAGGCTGCATTAATTAGATGACTGCGATAGGCTACAGCAGTGAGGACGAGGCAGGGAGAAAAGGGATTGAAACTGTTTGTAGGGTCTGCCAAACAAATGGTGCAGGTCCCTGCGGGAAAGAGATTATTATGGGCTCTGTGTCTGTCAAACATGTGAACACAATACAAAAAAGGAGGGAGGGGGCCTGAGGCGGTGCTGCTGCCTCTGAGGGCCACGAGGACCCACGTTCTCCGCAGCAACACTGGCCCTGCCAAAGAATGTCTGTAATCCGCAGACCGACTGAGGTGATCCCGTGGCTCTCCCTGGCAATGCAGCAGGCTTCCCTATTGTCAGTAATGCTCAAAGAAGAGAGGGAGGAAGCCAGGGGGTAGGTGGTTGGGTGAGGGGGGTGCATTGGTGTCCCTGTCTCAGCCCGGCCTTATGAGAGCTCCCTGCCATTGTCCGAAAATTA
>CABFOQ010018587.1:19447-53493 GCA_900660455.1 Gephyroberyx darwinii | reverse complement strand
GTCCGAAAATTACAATTGCACTTTTCTGATCTTTTGTGCAGTCCTGTTGACAGTGGTTATTGACTAAGCGGTTGGACATGGAAAGGATATGACCCCCACCACCACCCAACCCTCCCTCCTCCCCTTTCTTCTTCTTTGGGGGGCCTCTATGAACAAGAGAGGAAGCAGGCCCAAGGTTTACATGTAGCATTAGACTTAAAAAGGGTTTGAGGAGGCTTATGCGAAAAAGGAAGACAGAGAGGGGCGGAGGCTGTGCCTCTGACAAAGACGGGGAGAGGCACAATGTCCAAGAGAGAAAGTTAGAAGAAGAAGGGAAGAAAGAAAAGAAAGCACAGACTTTTTCCTCAATGTGAAGATTTTTTCCCCTCTTCTCCCCTCAAACAGATGCTAAGGCAGATGGTGGCGAATTAGCAGAAAATGGGCAAAGAAGAAATGAGACAGTATATTAGAGGTCTGGGGAGGATGGACATAGTGAAATAAAGATTAAAGTGCCACTGCAAAGGGGAGGAAATCTCACCCAGGGGTTGTGGGAGGTCTGAGGTGTCATCTTAGAAACATAATGTACAATGGCTTTGGTGATGAGCAATATGCTGTGGGCCTTGTGAGGTGAGGAATACTGAGACCCACCATACACCAGCAATGCACAGTGTTTCTTATTATAGCACTAACTGGATGAAAAACATTTTATTAATATAGTAATGTGGTGAAAATTTGATAGGGTGAACAATGAAGACACGGACACAGCAAACGGATGCAAATGCAAATTACATGCTGAAGTGACAAAATGACTTACACAAAGTGTCCATGAATACTGAGCCTTGTTAAAAAGTAAAGCCTCTGTATGGATTAGCCCAGCAGAGGAAATGGTTCCCATTATTGAAATTGGAAAAAGGACCAAGTGAGTGTTGTCAATAAATGGATCTGCATGCATTTGGAATTGTCTTCAAGTATAATGTTTACATGAGTACTCTTAAAGTGCAAAAACCATACATTTATCATTTCAGTTAGTTGTGGCACTTAAATGGTTATATATGTATACGGCACACTCATATAAAGTGATAATAAGATTTAGTATAATGGCTTTATACTAAATTCTATACATCTATAAATGGAAAACATTCTCCTCAGCTATTTATGTTGAGTATCCATTAGTTTGAGAGATTGACAGGAATAGAAATAGTGAAAGAACAGACTAGGTTAAAACTACACAACATAACAACCAGTAATTCTGGCTGCCTATTAGATTTATCTGGTGCAGGCTGGAGGAAAGCATGCACTTTGTCTTCAGACATGAAAACAGCATCTCAAGTGTTACAATTCCAGAGGGGGTAAAGTGGAATTGCTGTTTTTACATTTCTGTATCATTTTTGCCCATAAGGAATATGGATAACAAATGAAATATTCAGCCCCATTGTCTGATTTATTTCTTTTATTATCTGCAAATATCACCCCGGCAATTTAAAGGATAGCTCGCTTCATTCTGGGCCTTTTCGCTGGGGGCCTGACAGCCTATCAACTTTATACCGCATAAACAGGTCAGGATTGTCTGAGCGTTCCAATATGTTATACTTTAAGGTTTTGAGCACACAGAATTTCTAAATAGAAATTGAAAAAAGGGAAAAAAGCATCCTTAAGGGGATGCTATAGAGCCCCTTGCCCAAGAAATGATAAATTTGCACTGTGTCCATTTTTGAAACGGGGGAACAAAATGTTATTAATTTCAAACCAACTGGAGACCTCCGTATCACAATTTCTCAGACTGTAAGTAATATTACCCTCCTGGAGAAGATGATTGACTGACAGGCGCTCTACCTTGGCTTTTTGTGTGGGTTGAGTGTTTTGGAGCATCCCTGCGCTCCAGTTTGTCTTGAAGCAGTCATAAGATATAATAAGCCCCAATTCTTGCTCTCGGCTGGTGCTTTGACTTCACAGTAACTCCTATTTGTGTTTCATAATTGACCTTAGATATACCATGGAGAGCCCCCTTCCCCCTTCCAGGTGGAAAAATACGTATGGATACAGAAATACAGAAATAGAGGATTTCATTAGAGGGGTTGAGCAAACATAGGCTATACCTATCTGTTGGAATTGTATTAAATAAAGTGTTAGTTAATTACAAGTGAAAGTATTCACCACTGTGATAAGCCAGAGGTCTTTAATACTGTATGGTTAGTGTTCAGGTTAGGTGTCATTTATTAAATCCAATTTAAATTAATCTCAATTCAATTGGTCGTACAGTAAAAAACAATATGTGGAATTTGTGAAAATATCATGGTTTTTGTTTTTCCACAAAATGAGGATGGGTATAATATAATTGTATTTTCATGTAATTTTACATAACTGACATCTCTCCTTGCTGCTAAATAGTGTCCAATGTGGTTTGTCAATAATGTATGTAATAATGTGTAATTACCCTTTAACAATGTTGTTTAGGAGGTCATTAATTTCTCATTTCTATTCTATTCCATATAAAACACAATAACGCTGTACGTACCATTCATTTACCCACAGTGATTTTCACAGTGATGAATGAATCATGGGAAATTTCACTTGACGTAAAGTTGCAACAAGCACAAAAATATAATACTTTGCCTCTGAAAGCCAAATAAAAACTGTTTCATTGTTGATGACCAATAACTGAGACAAATTTATAAGAATGTGTCTTGCCTCATAATAACTGCAAAGCATTCAGTAAAATTGTATCATAAACTTGCCAGAGAGGAATAGGTTTGCCCTCTGACCTTGAGAGAAATACTGGCTCCCTGCTGCAGGTTGCTTTGCCTTTCTGTTCCTTCCAGGTACTCTGTCCCTTTTTTTCACTCTGCATTTCCAAACACACAGGCTAAAGATAGTTATTCCACCTTGAACCGATCTACAGCACCTCCCCGGAGAGCACAGGTCCCCCTTGTGAAACCTCATACAGTATAGCATTTCTCACTTACTAAAAGGGGAATCGAATGGCAGGGGGGAGAATATTCAGCAAGCCTCACTTTAAATCAAGATAAAAGACTGAAATGGGAAATAATAGGGGGAACAAACCCCTGGACGGCCCAGGCCCCTAATGGAAACACATGGCTGAAGGCTGAGGTGTTGTCAGCAGCCAACACTGTGACATTCCTTTTTGATAATCTGGCCTGCCATAAAATTAGAATAGCAAATACCTCCTGACAAAGATGCATGTTCCTCCTCTAGTGCGCCATCATAAAAAAAAAACTCCACTGGTGACTCTGAACGCCACAAACTTCAATTTAAATTTACAGCGCTGCGAAAGGAGAAGTGATATGCACTCAAAAATTTTAATAACCTATTAAGTTACGACTTCAATTTCATTTTATGAATATTTTCCTTGGGGAGCACAGCCATCACCAGAGAAAGATAGAAATTTAAAAAAGATAAATAGTGCCATTAATCTACAACATTTCTCTTCCATTATCCCTGAAAATGAGGAGTTATTTTTGCTCAGATCCTCACGTAATTAGCTCCTTACACTTGATTCACTAGCCAGAAAATGACCATGTTCAGAAAATTAAAAATTTGTCATTAAGTGGAATTTAACATAATATCATTTATCTTTATATATTCCTTGGCTGACAAGCGGCAGCCTTGGATGTTGATCAGGCTTTTGTGTCAAAGGCAGTGTGCGAGGACTTATAAAAGGGGCAGGACTGTGCTGTGTTACCAGGTGACTATTGGTGGTTTTAGGTCCTTTCACTCAGATTATTTATCCTACTAATGGTGCTGTCATTTGAAATAGGGACTTGCCATTTGTGTTGAAATGAGAATGGGACTGAAACACCATGTTGTTCTGTCGACTTCTTGCACTCCATTATGAAGATAGATGTTAACATACTGTTTACTTTATGTGTCCACTTTGGTTTGAAAAGACAAACTCAACAGAGTACACTCAACTCAACACTGACATAATTTACACCCCCTCATTGTTTCATTATGAAAATATTTTATAAACTAGTCAAAGTCAAATAGTAAAATGGCAGACCAGGTATATCAATATAGGTACAAATTCCAAATATGAGTCAATCTATTCCATTGCTCTATTTAAGACAGTGACACTCCATCTATATTGTGTCTATTGGTATTTTCATTGAGGCACTAGGCACTTACTTTCAACTTATAGTAGAAATAGATGATTCCAAAATAAGAAAACAAATTCAGTAATAACACATCTTTTATTTTGTAACCACCGATAGAAACATGGTATAGTCAAAAAGATTTGAAAAGGACATTCAGTTCTGTGCTGCTGGCTGCTGTGTTACTTAGTTTAAGACAAAAAATGTTGGGTATGGTCATCATCACAGTGCACACAGCAGGCTATCCATTAAGATCTAATTGATCATCAGAAGGAATGGGAGAAAGAAATGGAGTTGATAATGGTGAGAGAAATCATTTTGTCTGACTCCCATTACAGAGTAACAACATTCTTGTTTAGTTATTATTCTCCTGTGACTAAGAAAATAGGAAGTGATGCACTTTTCTAATACTGTGAAACACATTCTGGTATGTGACCACATTAAAAAACTTTTCCCACTTATAATAGGCTTATGAACATCTTGTAGACCTTTGTGTGCCTGTAAACAAAGTCATTGCAAAAAATGATTGAAAAAAGAAAAGAAAAAAAATGTCTTACAACTAAAAGATTACATGAAAACACTTGACATCCTGACAGGAAACAGAACCAGATTCATAATCATTCACTATTCCAACTCACACAATCATGTACAACAACTGAATTGTTTTGCATTGTGCATGATGTCACGGTATTGAACCAAATTAGAGATACATGTAGTACAATAGAGCCTTCACGTCAAGTGGTTAATGCAAGCTCTCGACACCCATGCCTGCACCCCTAAAGCAAAAGCGCATTACTGCTGCTAGGTTTAAAACTAATAAACTCATTTCATAATAATATGTGCAGCTGGGCTGGTAATAAATCATTATGGGAGTTCTTGTTCCCTTGATACAGTATTGAGGCATTGACCCCAATCAAGCTGTTGCGACAAATATTTGGAATTACAGTTGGGGTTGATTAATTTCACCACATCCTAACATTCTTTGAGGAGATGCGTTCACTTCAAATCCCTTTCCTTATGGAAGAGAATGTGTGTAAAAGATAGCTAACAGAACGCACCTCAGCCACATTATTGTACAACAGGAAAGAGCACAATGGTCTTTTTATGCTCATGATGACAAACTATTGGCCTTTACAACACAAGTTATCTTCTGTTAGCTGACATGATTATGTTTTGGTGGCAGAAGTGTAGGAAAGTGTGAGTATCCTTTAAAAAGCAGGATATTAAAGATGACATCTTAAGTATGGGAGCAGGGAGAATGGGTGACACACATTCATAGAGATCAACTTGGAGAAGCGTGAACATGGTAGTCAATCACTTGTAATAGCAAAGGAACAAAAGTGCATCCTGAGGACGCGCCAAACTCCACCACACACATTTTTCACCACCCCTCCCTCTAAACAAAACCAAGCAACCTTACATGCAACTCACATCGATTCAGTTCCCTGGGGTTCAAACCAATCTCTCTTGTCTCCAGCCAGTCTTTCTGCCTCAACCTGCAACAGCCATCAAACCCATTAATCCATCCGCCGAAGATGACTATGACTGATTTGGCCGCCAAACAATCAATTTGTATCTCTCTCACTGTCTCTTCTTGTGCGGATGTACAAAATATCATGAAAAAGTGTCAGTGGTAATAGTTCCACCAGAGTGAAATAATAGAGTAATAAGGCAATCAGCGTTTGACCTTGGAGGACAGCTAATTCATCTGCCCATCTATCTTAATTATTTCCTCTGAAATGGCTGCAAAAGACAAACTGAACAATTCATTCATTCTTCTATGACAATTCCATTTTTTATGCCCTGGTAATGCTTATATTTTTTACATGATGCAGCAGTTCCTTGCCCAGAATTTTGGAGCTCTGTCAACAAACACTACAGAAATAGAGCAGGTTGGTGAAGCTAGTGGTCAAACATCTTGAGACCAGGCCCTCTGTAGGAATAGTGAAAAATAGCTCCTGCTTAACTTTTTCTGGTTATATGCCATGATCAGAGGGAACAAAGAGATCAAAATGATGGAGGGCGGATGTGCACTGAATATAAAAATGTATAATATAACATCATTGTGTGTTAATCTCCTTGTCCCTGCAGGAAATGCAAGGTGAAAGTGCCCTACACTTTTTATAGTTTTAACTTGGTTCTCCCTTTAAGCAAAATAACATATAGAATAAAAATAATACATAAAATTAAAAAGATAACCAAAGTTGAGAGTGTATGCTGAGCTGCCACACAGCCTGGAGAAGTCATTAATTTTGGAGGGAGTCCTTGTTATGATTGGTATTGTATCATTCCAATTTTTGTTTTGATAAACTAATCATTTTTGTTGGATGTTGTCATAAAAAAAAATCCATGATCGAAATGTCAAGCTGTTAACTTTATGGGTACAAATAACTGGGGCTGTGTCCAAGACTTTGAAGTTGAAACTCTCAAGGCTAAAATTTGTTTGCCTGCCAATGCTGCGGCAGTTTGAAGCACTTTTAACTTGTTAGTCTCAGTTGGTCCCCATCAGTGGGAGTTTTTGAGTGCCTGATCCAGTGCTGGCTGTCGGTCAGCTAAGGGCAGAGTAACTAAATCTTTTCTATGAAAAACAAAATGTAAATAAGATTGGTTCACTGAGGAAGCTACAAGTGCATATCCCTGGCCCTGATCTGTTTTTTTTTTAGTGTTGATATCCACTCACCTGGGAAAATGGCTAAGTGGCCATTACATTTACACAATGCTTTTTACAAATTGTGCCGAATCAGAGAAAGTTTGGGAGTTTGAGCCAAGCCACCCTGTGCAATCTGCTGATATTAACTTAATGGAGAGATCGTTGCACCTATCAATGAACTTTTAAGGTTGTATGAACATAGTCTACTATGGAGACAGCTTTACCGTATTACCCACATCATACATACTGATCATATTTTGTAAATACCACAATTATCATAATTTGATTTATAATTGATAACTGATAATCTGTCATATCATGAATCTGATTGTCTATGAGCTTGTACTAGTTTGGGGCTTGTGTGTGATAAAGGGCTGTATAAATAAACTTACTTGACTTGAACCAGAGGTTTTTGATCAAATCACATTCACATATAATTGGGATGTAGTGTCACCTACAGTCAGTTTACCCTTTTTTTTAGATACACCTTTGTGACATAAAGTCATAGTATACATTATAGTAAATAGGATCAAACTGATGTAAATGATATGAGGATGTGGTGTTTGAGGGGGAAAAAAGCTTTTCTGAAAGTTTTTATTGATAGTGGTGGTTGTGTGCCTTATGATGATTATTGACTGAAGGTCGTAGTTTTTATTGACCACTACATCACCGCATATAATGTAAAGAAAAAAGTGTACTTCATAGAAGTCATAGAATGGATTATAGTGGCCTCTTGGCAAAATATTACTCAGGTTCAATATGATATACCAGTTCAAAGCCATTGAAGGGAAAATGCATTCAATACTTGCAGACCATAGTTGTGATGCTGGGTTTAGTGCAGACTGGGGACCGTGGAGATAAAGCAGATCATGCTGCCGCCCATCTCCTCCAGCCTGCCAAACATGCTAGAATGCAAAGCAGGCCATCTGATAGCAGAGAGCAGAAGGTAGGAAGGAGGCATGTGTCTGGGAGAGGCAGCGGAGGAGCATTTGTCAGCAGACAGTGACAAAAGGGGGTTGAAGGGGCCTTGCTCAATGCTATTCAGAGACAATTTGTAAGCCCGGCTGTTGAAGCCAGGCCAAAGACTTGTGAACAGCTGGAGCCCTGCCGTGATTGATAAATGCGGGCCTCCAAGAACTTCATTTTGATATGAATGAAGACAAAAGCGCGACAACATTCTGTGAGTGTTTAATATTACCATCATTAAGCGGCAACAGTGGACAAACGCCCTATCCTCAGCTGGGGATACACAGCGCCAAAAGGGAGGTCAGTACCCCCTAGTAATTAACATTTTTTATGACAAAATACCCTTTTGTAACAGATTTGTAATTAATTCACATTTCAAGCTGAGTGGTTAAAAGAACATTTGATCTGGATTTGAAGACTTGGATTACATTAAAGGAAAATTAAGGGAAACCCCTTTAGCCCATTTAGCCCTTTAACGGTCATTTTATATGATTGGTTGAGAAGCTGTTATCTTCCTTTTATATAAGCCCACCACTGTAAATCACTGATCATGTCAATACCTGATTTGTCATTTGTTTATACCAAACCAAAAACGTCACATATTATTTGCCTATCTGACTATGGTGAACATAACATTTCCAGAATTTACAGTCAATGTTTGAATTCTCTCTCTCTGTCAAACAAGGGCTACATCCTAAGAAAACATAGTAATCATTGGATGGTTACAACCCCAAAACCTGGTAGGAAGGACTCTTTTTTTATCATCGTGATATGTATGGACACAAATCTAATTACACTGGAAGCAGTTTGTCATGCTAATCATGCAATAATCAAATTTCAACAGATATTGACAGGAGAGCGTGGAAGAGTTTCACAGGCTTTTGCAGATGTTGTGACCCATGTGAGCATGGGTCATTGAGACCGACGGTGACCAGTTCAGCCAGGGGTGATATTATCCATTTACTTACTGGGTTCACTGACTTTTAAACCTACCAGAAACATCTTTATTAACAGCTGGTTTTATTTCAATTATACTGTTGGTACCACATTTCAGATTAATTCAGGTGTAATTCACATTACATTCCATTGTAATACATTACATTACAGTCATTTAGCAGATGCTTTCATCCAAAGCGACTTACAATAAGTGCATTCAACATAGGTAGGCAAGAGAACTACTAGCCACCAGAAATCATCAGTGCATTTCCTTCCTAAACAAGCATCTAAGAGCAGAACCAGTGCTGAGGTAAAAGTGCAATAAGTTAGCTACCTACTTTTATTTAAACAAATGTGACAAGTACATGAAGCAAATAAACAAGAGCTAAGAGGAAGGGTCAGGGTAGTGTTTCTTGGGTTTTCAGCCTGCAGTGAAAGATGGGCAGCAACTCTACTGTCCTGACATCAGTGGGGAGTTCATTCCACCACAGACTGCTGTTTTTATATAAAGGATATAAAATAAGAATACAAGCTGATGAATTCAGTTGAAATGCAGTAATCCTTTTTGTTAGGTATTTATCATGATTTGGAAAATCAAAATAAGCTGTTTTATCAACACAACACAGAATTTCCTGTCTCCTTCATAGAGTTTAGAGTAAACTAGGCACATTCATCCCTGACCTATTTAATGGCTGGGTAGTGCCACAGAAAATTGAAAAGTTTTCCATCATTAAGTGATATATATGGCTGTGACCGGAGTCCATAAAAATTGGGAATTGTTCTATTCTAATTTAAAATTCCATTTCAGACTATCCTCACAGTGACAAAGGAGAACATCCATCCAGTGGTACAGTCGAGAATTTGCTGCCAGGATTCACGATGAATGAGTGAATATTGATGAAGTTGAAAACTCAACTGGGCCCTTTTTCTACATCACTCCAGTGGAGGATGGGATGGGGGAAGGGTGGCCATTCTGGGTTTCCGTGGAGAGAGGCACCTTTCTCAATATTCAGAATCCCAGTGTTTTGTATGAAGTCTCAAAAGGAGATCAATCTCACTTTGAAGCACTGGGGGCTTCATTTGTTTGTGAAGGATGTGAGGTGCTGCCTAAATGACTATGCCAATTCTTCAAAACCCACTTGCAGTTGACACACCAGTGCCTCTGCATTCATTGTTTTTGGGCTCAGGTCTGCAAACCCATGATTGAATTTGGCCCACTTTTCAAAGTCTTGCCCGCAATGAAGATCTAGGAGCCTGACAGTCCAACTGAAGTCCAATATTGAAAGGACACGAAACTGAACAACAAAAGACATCAATCAGAGGGTAAAAGGCAACCTGACAATATGATAAAAGGTATCTGCAATATATAAGTGCAATATCATTTTCATGAAAGGGACACATATTATATGAAAATGCATTCATATCCATTCTTTTCTATTGACAGTTAAAGTACATTTTCTTTAGCCGAACCTTTTGGGAGTGTTGCAGTGAGTCTGCCCATGGATCCCAACATAAATAAGTACTCACTTGCCAGTTCTAAAGTAGCAGCGCGTCAAGCCATTCTTCTCTGAGTTTTAGCAGTGCAATGGGCCATGCGGTTCCCTCACAGTGTGTTTAGAAGAGGGCCCTCCATGTCTGCTCAGTTGTGCCTGGTTTACCAACACTATTGATTGCAGGTGATGTTCTGGACAGAGTCCATCTGACCTCTGGAGGGGCTTAAATACATCATTGTCCGAGAGAGACCTCCTGAGACTCCGGTTATACTGTGTGTGCAACCCTGCGCCTCACTCGCAGACACACTGATAAAGTGGCAACAAAAAAACTCAACAGGACACGTGGCTAAGCACTTCTTACTCTTTTTCAGTGCACTGCAAAATCTAAAAATACAACATCAGTGCAGTTAATTATGGTGGTTGATAGCCCGCCCCTCATTGGAAAGGTTAATAAATCTTATGGTTTGTTGTCTTATTTTAGCCTCATGAATTTGAAAATGCATCTTCATGAGAAATTATATGGCCAAGCTTTGTGTGAAGATCCCTGACCAACAGTGTGTTATGATTCTTCTACGAACAGTACAGTTTAGACTTGCTCTTGTCATAATCATACTGACCTGCTCTTCTCGTTGCCTTGCTGTGAATTCTAATTGCCGTTATTAATAAGCAATCATGTTAACACTCTCTAATCTGTGTGGCAAGCTTTTGTTCCATACACACCTCAGAGCCATTGATGGAAATCCAATGAGACATAGGCTTACCTGCCATGAAAGTACCTCAGTAGCAGTCATCAACACATTGTGGGGAGTGAGGGGGGAAGTACACTTTAAATTAATTAACATCAGACCTCTTGTAGCAGTTCATTTCTGTAAACAAACATCCTAATATGCAGTAATTAATTAAATATGCCAAGCTTCTATTCTGTGCCTTCCATTGATCATTTTTGAGGGTTTACCACTTGGTTGGGAGAGGAGGATGCAGGACACGTCAAAGAAGGAGGACGGCCTGTGCTCGGTCCCCTTACTTTCAAGCTCAATTAATAGAGAACAACAATGTGCCTGAGAAAATACCAAGAGCTCCTCCACAGATATCACAAGTCAATTTTGGCGAGATCATATAAAATACAATCTATCCTATAGATATTATATGGGAATATGGGAAGCGTACCCTCGCACATGAGAGGTGAAATCGAGATTCTGATCATACAGGATTTGGAAGTTAATATCATCATGATTAAAAAACAGAAATTTCAACAACATTATGCCTTGGGAGTATCAGTTAATTTTTATGAGCTAACATTTATTTGTGACTGTATTTCTCAGAGGCACTGGTTCTAGAAATGGGGGCCCCACTCTCTGTTTTCCTGATTTCCATTTTATATCTGCAACACTCATGCGCCCAGTTCTGCATGAGAGCTGCTCATGGGTGATGATTTTAGAATCGATTTGCCATTCTCACAAACGAAGGGCACAAAAGGCTGAGCAATCAGTCCAAGGCTGGCTGCATTTGGCCCAGAGAGAGGAGAGATACTCGGCAAGTGGAGGGCAAGCATGGCTGGTCTGAATCATGAAGAATAATGTTTAGCCTGGCAGATGATTAGGGATGTTAATTTTTTGGGGGGTAGGGGCTAAAGGGGGCTGGCACTTGGTGATGTCACTTTGGCTATCTGAACAATCTGGCAGGGCTGATCCTGGCGAAATGCTGCTCAATTTGCTGGGGCTCGTGCTCCATTTGCCTGTTAATGAGCACTGTTGTTGGAGGTACCCATGTGTACCATGTCATGAGGCTAGCAGGCAGCACCTTCACCTGACGCTCTGACCACAGAGGAAAATGGCAGCCACCGTGACAGATGTTTTCGCAGTCCTGGGGAGAAAGCCATTGGAGACCTGTACAGTCAGAGGGCCCGGCTATATCGCAGGCAACAACTGCTACAACATGTGTCTGCTTCAATGTACACCCAGCAAGCACAGAAAACAAGGACTCAGCTCTTTTCTTTGAAACAATATCAAAACGACAAGAGTGACTAAAAACAGACAATTCAACACCAAACTACAATGAAAAATCTTCATAGCGGTTAGAAAAACTTATGTTTTAGGTTGTAACAGGAGAGCTTAAGCAAGGTTTCTGAAAATTGTTGGCATACAAGGTCTACAGATATGTAATGAAAATCTATGTTTGAATGGGTAAAGTGCCCAGTGACAACTCGTGTGAGTCAGTGATTTACTGGGAGGAGCTCTCCTCAGTGAGTCCAGTGTCACAGGATGGATGGCCAGGGTAAACTCATTACGTCACAGCATGACAACAGCACTTAATTACTAATGAAAGGGTGAGCTCTCCATAGTCCACTTCTTCTGGTGGATGAGGCCGGGGCCTGAGCAAGCAGGACCCTGCCTGACCACTATCATGGCAAAAGGATGTCCACATACTGAAGGCAGGCAGACTCTCAATATTATCATGCATCCCAAGAGTGGAAAACGATGAGGACTCGGAGAGGAGAGGGCTCCGAGTTCACGTGAACGCTGAAGGTTGCTGTGGTTATTTATTGATGCCGCTGAGTGAAATGTGCCAATAGCTCAGCTATACATTGTAACACCATTACACAGTGCATCATTAAACAGATCCATAAAACAGACAGGCAACCAGACCAAATTTTAATGACAAAAGCACTGATCTGAGATAAGTATAAATATGGTGTAATTCAGCAAGGTTTCATGCCTGGTTAAGCATGTACATCTTTTGGCGGCCCACTAACTGATATTACTTCAGTGCAATATTTCAGAGCACATCAACACCCCAGTGAAATTAACTCTGATGTGTGAACAGACCCAGGTCCAGCGCTCCAAACTGTCTCATGATTATATCGAGATAGATAGAGCAAGTCGTGCACAAAACTCCCCACAATCTACAAGCTGTCCTGGCAAATTTAAATAAGCCTTGGAAAAATGGGAGAATCATTCTCTAATGTTTGTGCTGGTGTAAAATAGGGAATAGATGCAATGCCCCGAGAGTGTTTTTGGAGGCAGTTGGTTTTTCCTCTCTCTGATTACCAAATCCAGGATTGATATACAGATGTAAATATGCTGCTTAGAAGTCCCCTCCGCCCCCGTCTCTGCCTCCTCCTTCTCTTCCATCTGGCAGACAATAGTTTAAAATTCTTAATCCATGAGCAACCATTGAACATTAGTGAATTGCAAATTACAGATGTTTTACCGTCTCTCGCTTCTTTTTTTCTGTTTTGATCTGTGCATCCCACTGTCACTCAGTGTCGCGTGTGCGTCCCTCGCTCCTCTGCATTCATTAGACGCCCTGTGCCATCATGGCACCATATGACACTGTCATCATTTGGTAATTAAACCTTTGCTCGTTTAAATATGAAAAGCTGGCATGGGTGTGATCATAAACAATGTTGTGCAAACCAGATTTTCCAGACTAAATGAGATTTCAAGCAATATCATGGCAGAGTTGTTTTTTTTTTTACTTGGAGCAGAACAACAGTCTCAAAATGAAAAACAAACATTGAAAAAGTCACCCATGTGCCAAACATATCTAAGTCTGCTACGCATTTTCATGTAATTTCATGCAATTCATGTACACTGATTTAACGGTTTATTTACAACATGTATGCAATAAAACCGTTCAAACTCTTTTATTTGTAAGTTCACAACAATTTACAAACCATGAATACCACTGCTGTGTGTAAAATGACTCACAATACCAAAGTATATAATATTGTGTATGGTCATAGCCATAAATTACAGTACAATTACAAAAAACAGAGGTACTAAACCAATAGATGACAACTTTCAATACCAATATGTGCACAACATCAGTTTGGCAGAGGGACTTTTAAGTTCCAATCTTAAACGATAAGTACAGGTCATAATAACAATGCTGCACTGTCCTATTCCCTAAACACAGTTATGTGCTCGATCATGTTGGGGGACCAGACAATAAAATCTAACCAGTGCCTGAGGACAATTGTCAACATCTCCCAGATTCTCATCTACATCCACACAGGCCTCTATCACTGAAGATTTAGCCAAATGGGTTTGAGAGGAGGAATGCCCGAACCATTACAAGCCGAACTGCTGGCTTTTTATTACCACTAAACAATCTTCCTCTGAGCCGTCCTTTAGCGTACCTCCATGCTCGGAGCCTGTGAAAAGTATGTGGGAGGAGGCCATTCAGTCACATTATGGCTTTCCATAGATCAAGGTCACAATTTTCATGATCATTACACCACTGAAGGTGACAGGAAGCATTTACAGAAGTGATCAGGAGCTTATGTGGAAACTGCTCATCCGTACATTTCTGGAGAGAGCAATATATGTGTATACACAGTCCCACACACACACACACACAAACACACACAAAGACTAATCAGTATATCATACTGTGCAACTTACACTCCACGATCACATTATACAGCATCATCATGACAATAAACAGCACCAAAAAAACAACTTCTTGATTTAAAAAAACAAACATTTGTGAGTTCAAATCCTGCCACCAGGAGGTGAACACTACATTATGCATTCACACGCCATAGGCTAACACATGTCACAGGCCCACCGGACAGAAGCTCTGTTTCCCATATTGCTGACATGTGATTGGAAGCTGTTGGCTGTCTGGTTGGGACACAGGCAGCTGGCAGGCCACCTCCGAGCCGCCTGAGGCTGATCTCTGCGATACACACACACACACACACACACTGATCCACTGAAGGATCCAGACATGGGATCAGCTTCTCCCACTGTGCTGAACCAGGGCCTTATGGGAGGATTGACTGGTGTGCACTGCCTTCATCCACTGGAGGAGGGATGTTATTGCTGCTGTGGTTGTTGTTGGTGGTGGTGGAGGGGATGGAGGTGTGGCTGGTGATGAGGATGATCCAAGCGCTTTCATTATTTGCTCAAATAAAAAGATGAAAAAGAAAGTAGAGAAATGGTGATGCTATTATATTGTAGTTGATGTGGATACTGATGGAGATGACGATGATGGATTTTTGTTTTCCAGTGAAATAACAAATGATACTTCATCAAGTCTACTGATACACATATCCAAAAAAAGACACATAACATTGCCGGCATTCGTTTCAAAAGCCCTTATGATTTCACTGCAAAGCCTCTCCAGTCCTTGTTAAGTTCCAACCAGAGGGGCACACATTTAACTATTCAAGTGGAAAGTTTGATGGGGAAGAGAGGGGATTTAGCCCTTGTTCCCAGTACAATGCAACATAGAGAATAGTTTTGAAATGACAGGATACAGTCCTATTTTTAATCCAGCACTGCAGGGCATATTTAACAATTACTCGCAAATCTGCATATTGTATGAGCTGCAAGAGTATATTTTAAGTCTGTAGTGACATTATTTCCTTCCTTAGTGTGTTAATTCATGGGAGATTTTTTTTTAAAAAGACAATGTGTCTAAAATATACAAAAACTTTATGGTAGTTTAGATTTTTTTTAAAGCAAAGTACTTGAAAACTTTTGAAGTAGAGCACAACAAAGACTGGAAATACTATTAATGTTTCAGTTTGACAGCATTTTTATATGTAGAGGGTAGAGTTGGATATAGCAAATTTTGAAGGTAAGTCATAATAATAATAGTAATATTAATAATATTACTAATAGATATAATATTGTTTATAATGTCATCTGGATCCTGCTTTATGTAATGTATTCTTTCATTGCTTAAAATGCAAATGAGATGTTAATTTTGCTTAATGATTTGCTGTACCTGAGGCATGGAAAGCTCAGAAACTCTGTCTGACTGCTTTTGTGCTCAGGGTATGAAAAGTAATTTAACAAAGTGTTTTCCAATCAAAGTAATGTAACCTGATTCCTTGTATTTGGATCTTTAATAGAACGCACACAAACCCACAGCATCACTGCAAAATCACTGTGTGTGTGTGTGTGTGTGTGTGTGTGTGTGTGTGTGTGTCTCTGTGTGTGTGACAGATCAGGGACAAACCTGAGAATATTGCAGATATAGGTGAAAATGGACTGTACAGTTTAAAGGGCGCTGGTTTTTACAGCACAGTCAGAAGACACAGACAGAGAAGCAAGTCCATGCTGTGTGGATTTTATCATCTGAAATATAGCCCTGACAGTTGTAAACTTTCGCATTGACTTTTACGCCTTATTCTTAATTTTTCATGATTTCCCATCAAAGACAGTAACGTTAAATTGGCTGTGGTCGTGCATATGCAGCACTGAATTGACATATTTAGTTTTAAGTAGTTTTCTGTAGTAGTCCCAAAGTAGTACACGCAGTGATGCAGTTTGAAATCAAAAGGTGGGTAAACTAGGACCTCCAGTCAATCATCATAAGGCACAAAAAAAGAGACAATCAGAGATCATTAGTCTGTGAATTTTTGTTCCTCAAAATACCCTATCCTCGTATCTGATACTTCGTCGTAAACTGAATTTAGGTTGGTTTACCCTCCACTTCAAGGTAAAAGGGGACTACCAATAATTTAGAGCATTGTTGAGCACCATGCAGCCCATTAGAGGATTATACGCGACCCTACATGTCATCTGTATCATTCCAAAGCTGATTATCCAAAGCAGTTGCAAAGCAGTTGTGTATCCTGTGTAGACTTGGTAGTAGTTAGTAGTGTTAGACAAAAAGCTTTGCAGATTATAATTATCCAATTAGCGGTGAAAAAAATATTCACTGAATGCGAATTACTATGAATTGCAGTCCCCACGAATTTTTGTTTTTATCCCTATAATAAACTTCAGAAGGATACTATACAAATATTACAGCAAAGCTATAAGTACATATAGGGATGCTATAGGAATATTATAGGGAAGATACAAAAATATATATAAATAAAGTGACTTCAAAAGCTAGTCCCTACAGGAATATTATAGTGTTTTTTCGTTAAGGGATGCTCAAGGGGGCCAGACCCTGAGTGTCCCTGTGTGTGTGTGTGTGTGTGTGTGTGTGTGTGTGTGTGTGTAAGGAGAGGGAGGCAATGCGCGTGCGAAGGTGCGTGATAGATATTCTAAGGTATCCTACGGTTATAATGAGTTCATCATATCAACGCTATACCTCTACTATTCAATTGCAATAACATTACAGATACCGGTGGCTTAGTTGTAGAAATAGACGTTTAATTCACAATGGCGGTAAACGATTTAAATTTTACAAAAGAAAAAAAACAGCAGCAAGGATTTTCCGTGTAGAGTGTTAATCCACAGAAAAAAAGCATAGATCACATTCTAATTCACCTTTAATTTCACATTTAAATGGGAAGATCAATGGAAAACAGTTGTAATGATCCAATTAATTATGGACAAAATTAAAAGCAAGTGCAAAATCAATCTCTCATGGTGTCGAGGATGGAATCAAATTGATGCTCCATCTGTTCACGCCAGCAAGATTTGTAGCCTGGAGTAGCCTCGCTGCTGGAGCACAGCACACCGTGTGAAAATCCAATAATGTCAAATAATATTTTTGTTAGTATTACAGTATACATGTGTCGCTCAATAACTGTGCGGGGGCTTCAGCTGTCAAGGAGGACTACACTTGAACTTGTCAAGACTTTCTCGTGGATTCAGATGGGACTTGAGTCCTAAAAGCTCTTTTTCTCACTTAATCTATCCAAGAGCTTCTAATGACAGTCTATGGAGGTGACGTGGATATCTGTGGTTAACACCGTGGATATTTTAAGAATTAAACAGTGGATATTTGGAGTCGATTTTTAGACTTGTTATGACTGACGAGCCAAATCCGTCTCCAATTTAATCAAATACATCCCGAAGAGCCTACATGGTATATCAAATACGTTTCATGATAGACTACTTGATCCACATATTCTGTGTATTGATTAAGGCACGCTGAATATATTACACAAACAGTAAAAAAAATTAAAAAATACTTTATTAAAACTTATTATGCTCAGACTTAGGGTTGGATACGAATATTCCAATAGTCCTATATTAATTATAATTAACAAATACTGCTAAAAAAAATAATAATAAGAAACCCCTCCCTGATATCCAAAAGGATTAATATTCAACTTACAACCAGTGGTGTCAGCTCCCCTCTGCAGGGAAAGTCAGATCGATTGGTGACGTTGGAATAACGGAGGCAAACGAGAGAAGCAGGGACCGTGCATCGTCTACAGAGGAGGCTACCATACGGGGGGGGGAAAAAGAAAAAACATTTCCCTCGTAGAAATAAAAGTTCTTTACCAACCACGCAGCTCGGTCCTCCCAACAGTTCACTGAAAGTATGAGGTGTTGGATTGTGGAGCTGCTGGACCCTCGGTGCTCCTTCCCTCTCCTCCTCCTGCCTCTATACATGCCACTTCTACACTACACAGGCCATTAGGAAGCGGGGCAAAAGATAAATTGCTCTCTGTCAATACATTACACCTCTCTTAATGGGTGCACGCAGGCTCCCAAAACATTTTCCAAACTCTTGACATCAATGTGTTGTCTTAAATACTTCAGTTGTGTCTCAGAGTGATAATGACACACAGAAAAAAAACGGATAAATCTTTTTTTTCTGGAATAGATGTTCACATAAATCTGCATGATTCAATTATTTTGACACATGCCTATAGCTTCAATGGTCAACTTATTTACCAAAGTTTGATTTGCAAAGGTAAAAGTCACAAAGATAATTACAAAGGTTATTTATTCAGCTTTGTAGTGTTTATTTTTTTTCTGAATAGCTTCATAGGAAGCTCTGACCCTGTGTGGCTGCTGAATAGAGTGGCCCCTTCCTAAAAAAAAGGGGTTATAAGGCCCAACATCTGAAGAGATTCAAACACGCTACACGTGCTATTCAAACTGGAGACAAAGAAAATAAACAAGCGCAAATCGTGTATTTATTTGGATATGTGTTCAAAATCAATTTCAGTATTTTGTCCCCCTACCTTGAAAAAAGCATTATTGCTTAATTTTTGCACTGGAAGACCAAATTGTGGAGAGCACAAGGGCATTGGGGAAAGAACTGGGGGAGGGGGGGTCTTACAGAAAAAAAGAATGTAGCTTTAAGGGAAATGTGCAGTCGGGTGTGAAATTACAGCCTATAGTGCTACATATTGTACCAGAAGCTCACTCCAAAAACAGTAACAAAAAGAGAAATCATCCCCTAACCTGACCAGGAGGCAGAGCACTAGATGTGGCCGTCTGCCCCTAAGAGATCCCCCCCCACCACCCCACCTCCCCAAATACCCAAATATCAGACGAGACTTCTACGAGTACTGGAGCATCCATCGTGCATAAAAACTAACCATTCTGAAATAGTATACTAATAACATCAATAATAATAATAATAATAATAATAATAATAATAATAACAATAATAATAATAACAATAATAATAATAATAATAATAGTAATAATAATAATTTAATTAGGCCTACATTTTTTTTTACAGAATACAGAAATTTCAAAGGATCGCCTGTCTGCCAAAGCAACGTAATGAAGATTGATTTATCGAGTTAACAATCATGTACTAAAATACATTTTTAGTGATTATTTCAAAATTCATTATTACAACCAGCTATCTGTTATTACACATTTTTTCTTGAATTGGGCTACTAATGTTGAAAGCAGTTTTGTTTTTTGTTTTTTTGGAAAATGTAGCTTAAAACATATATGCACCAGTTAACTTGACTTTCATGATGCTCAATATGCAATATATTTCAAAATGCAGTGATAGTTTTGTTTTCCATTGAGATGAGTTGGATGTAGGCCAGGTCAGTTTCCTTGCTGTTTACATTGATCTATCGCGACTTTAGCCTCAGGAATATCAATACTTAGCAGTTTTATCATTAGGAACTCAAGTGCACCCCAAGTTTTACTTTTATAGGCTTCACCTAGTTTCACAGCCCCTTTAAATTTATGAAACTATGCAGCGCCATCTACAGAAGCTAGGAGGTATTGCTCCGTGCACCTGCTGACCGCAGACCAGTTTCACCTCCAACCTCAACCAACCACTGCTCCTAGTCCATGAGGACTAGAACCATGAGGAGGGTTGTAATGATCACACTATCAATGTAATATAAAAAGGTCAGTGCCTCTGCGACCAACTTCCAAGTCTAACCTACTCCCTCAGCCATTTCCTATTAATGCCTACTTTTAAGAAAGGTAAAAAAAATAAATTGTTTATAGGCCTACTTGCATTCCACTGCGGACATGAAGGTAAATGACAAAAAAAATAAAAATAAAAGGGTGTCGATCATGCTAAATCCAGGGTGTGAAGAGGCCTATACACATATCCCGAGAACAACGCTATTAGTCCATATAACCAAGAAAAAATTAGATCAAAAGAGAACTGATATTTTTTATTCTCTATTTCTATTATTCAAAACTTCCGGTAAGTCGTCATGTAATTAGCTTCTGTTATAATGTCTAGTAAACTCTGGCCTTTATAACTCCGAATCCATTCCTTATTTATTTCCCTCCCCCTTTTGTCGGTGTGTCAGACCCAAGGACCTCCTCATTTGGACCCCCGTTTTTTTTTTGCGTTGGCGAATCACAAAGTGTTGGCATCTATTGCCTTTGTCTGACAAGTCATCCATATAAGCAAAAGGGGGGTCTGCAGAGCGCAGGAGAGGAGGGGAGGGTTGCAGCTTTTAGAAACACAGACAGAGAGAGAGGCTTCATTCCCACCCCACAGATCCAGCCTAACGCATCCTATTGTAGAGCAAAAGGGAAACCCGATGTGTGTCCGTGTTTCTCCGCCGTTTTGATGCGTAAATCAAGGCCACCAGGATTGAGGAGATACCCAGCCCTGCAAACTGGACCTGAACGTTGCATTTCTTAAACGTGGTCTATTCGTTGACATGCTCTGAGAATTACCTCTCATCACCCCAGGCTTTGAAAAATACCGATAAACACCGGTCGTATTACTGAAACAATTCCTCGGTCATGTTGCGCACCTGCCAAACCTCCGTTCCTGGCCCGGACTGTTAAAGAAAAGAAAGGCAACTTTGGGAAGAAGTTGCCATCCGATCGGTTGTTCAAGTGTGGGGGGGGGAACCAAGTCCCTCCATCGAATAGAATCATCTTTTTTCTTCACATTTTTATCCTTGATAGGAAGGCGAAACGGCGACTTCAGTTGATTATCTGTCTTTTCTTTGCTATCCAATGGATATTCACTGCAAAGCAGACCCCTTTTCAGCGATGCACCGTAAGTAGCATAACCTGAGTTCCTGAGATGGTGCAGCATGCATGTAAGACGATAAGAACGTGGGGTTTTGCATAGTTACTACAAAGGCTTATAGCAGCAAGCACAGTAATGCTCTCAGTGTAAATGTAAAATATTTGCGCATTAAAACAGACAAAGTTACACGCCACTAAACATAAATATCATATAAGCTGCAGACTAGAAGAGCAAAATATGGAAGAGGTGGGACGATATTGATATATTTTACTGAGTTTTCACACTTCATGCCTACTGTCTGCTTGTTTCGGCTAACCCGCGAGTAATTATGTTTTCAATCATATCATAAAAGACCACAATACTCTTCTGCACAAAGCAGAGATTTGCAGAATTTAAACTTATGGAAGTAAACAAAGAACATGCGTTGGCAGGTAGCCTCCTCCTTCATGTACCGTGTAGCTTCTGAACAATAGGTAATAAGTAGTCAAAACACATTAGCAACACATTTATATTTCAAATAATTCAAAATATCAGCCGGCTTCGTATAGTCTGTTATTCATATTGCAGGAACAACTCAAGGCCATATTTATTTTGTTTATCTGTAATTTAGTGAATGTATGTAAATAATTGATGGCTTCTTCATTTACCAAATAATATGTAATGTGAGTAATCAAAGCTCGTTCAATTATTTACAATTACCGTGCAAGGAAATTGAAAGAGCTTGCAACTTAATAGCCACCTTGAGCCGTGGACTTGCTAAGAAAATGTAAATGTTTTGACTGAAAATGTTAGGCTGTGAGAAACTTTTAAGTGTAAGAGATTCAATAAAAAATTTAAGAAAATCATGAAGCAGGCCCACCAAATCTTGTGTATAGGCTGAATTTATAGATTATTGACCACGCTAAGACACCAATTGCAGTACAGCAGCTATAGTCTGTCACAAACAAAACTATAAAATATAGGCATGCTGCATAATTCACTCTGTTCTACACCAAAATATTACCTTATATTTTACTTTGTAAATTTTGACAGGGAATTGCATAATATTTTCCAATAAAAAGTTACATTTTAAGATAAATTACTAAATTACTAAATTACTAAAAAAATTTAACTGGTCAACACATCAAGACGAAAAACGTACAGGTGCATCTACAAAAAGGCTGAATTATAGTTTTACAGCTCTCAATGTCATTTTATTCTTTATCAGTAAAACCAGCAGACATGCTCAACGTTTGTCAGACCACAGTGTTGTAATATGCCTGTCTTAGAAGCTTACTTCATTAAACCCTAAGCTATAGCAATGTACCAGCATCTAATATCATTTGCCACCAAAACTTCCAAACCGGCTTATATCGACTGAATTTGTGGGGACAAAGTGAAGGGATTTCTGATGACTGACCAGATATTATTATTTGGTCGAGGTGATATATTCTTTAGGGGTTCTTAAGGTGGTTTATAGGCTTCATCTTAATGTCTCAAAGATCCCAATGATCTGTTATTATTTTTATTAATCTGGTAAAGCAGAATAGAGAACACAGTGTGAAAAGGTTATCATTGAGGTAAAAAAAAATGTTTACAGAATGTCATACATTCTTAAAGGGTTCTTGATAGCACCATAAAACCATTTCAGCATGGTGCTATAAAGAACCTTTCTATAAGGGTTCTGTACAGCACCAAAAAAAAAGGATCCTATGGTACATTTTTCCATTGCTTTCAAATAAATTTATTTTTGCGTGATATTTTCTCTCCATTATAATGCCATATATATACAAAAACCCTACAACAGTCACCCTTATAGGCTCAAGTGTAGTGTACCCATAACAGACTGTATGTAATGTTATGGTTGTGTGTGCTGTTGCTGTTGTATCCCACGTAGGGCACGGAGGTGTGAACCAGCTCGGCGGGGTGTTTGTGAACGGCAGACCCCTCCCTGACGTGGTGAGGCAGAGGATAGTGGAGCTGGCCCACCAGGGCGTCCGGCCCTGCGACATCTCCAGACAGCTACGGGTCAGTCACGGCTGTGTCAGCAAAATCCTCGGCAGGTAAAAGGGGGATACACAACCAACAGAGCTTTTATATGTGTGTGTCAAACATCAATCTTATGCCGTGTAGCCTATACGTGCGCACCGAGCTCTATTTTAGCCCCAGTCATCTGTTATAGGCAAGTCATTTTTTTTGCCTGAATACAGCAATTCTGCGTCCAAAGATTTTTTATCCATCACACCCTCAGCCAAAAAGAACCGTATAAAAATGTATGGAACAAACTTTACGGCATTATTACGACAATTACAAACGATGAATAATATCCTATAGGACTATGGGGCGATATGAATATTATAGAACACCATAGGAGATAAAAAATGCCATAGGATAACGTCAGTGAAAACTATTGGATATTGAGTACAACAGGCACATAATTCCATATAGGAATATTGCAGTGATAGCATAGGAGATAAAAGAAAATAGAGTAGGATAAGAATATCATCTCACTCATCAGTACCACAGACATACTGTACTTTAAGTCCATATAGGAATTTTATAGTGATTTTTCGTTAGGGTATAGGCTTCTTTTAAACGGGGAAATAGGCCTACATCATTTTATTTTGATCTATAATGTTTTGCTATTATTTTGGGAACACAAATGTAGAGAGATAATTTCTTGAAATATATTTTTTTCAGCTATCAGAAGGCATTTCAGAGGTATTTTATTTCACACACACGGAATGTTTGTCACCTACATTTACCAATAGGTCATGGTGGCATGTCGTGCATGCTACTAAGCTTATGAGGGCTGGAAATAAGGTCTAAACTGTGCCATTACCTAAACTGCCCTTTGTTCTGTCCTTCTCACTGCTTATTGTGTGATTTTAATTACACTGTTTGCGGAGAAAATCCGCTCTGCTCACCTTCCAACTGACACTCAATTAGGCCTATACCCGCCTACTTCCAAACCAATAGGTTAAAGCCACCATCATATTAGTAGATTATTTCACTGCACACATTTCTTAATCGGGATAGTCCCACATGTAACTGCAGAAGGTCGGCGAGGATTTGTTTCCACGCAGACGAGTTCAAGCCACCTTTCCTAAAAATTAGACGATTGGATGTTCAATTAATAAGGGATCTATATTTCACCATTCAAGACCACTCACTCTGTCTCCGCACAGGTACTACGAAACCGGCAGTATTAAACCCGGAGTCATTGGTGGCTCCAAACCAAAGGTTGCAACTCCGAAAGTAGTGGATAAAATTGCAGAATATAAACGCCAGAATCCAACCATGTTCGCTTGGGAGATTAGGGATCGACTATTGGCTGAAGGCATCTGCGACAACGACACTGTCCCCAGCGTTTCATCCATCAACAGGTAGGTGCACATTAACTATGGGGCATATTTCTTTCTTTCCAAAAAGCATGTGTGCGTATCTCTCTCTTTTTTTTTAAAGGGCATGCATTCCTATTTCTTTCTAAAAAGAGCGTACATGTTTCTTTCTAAAACAGTATGGATACATATTAAATCATTGGAAGATTCTTTGGGGGTAGAAAAATACAATAATTGAAATAAGAAATGAGAGAAAAAGGGGAAGATGATCGTTTGCCCTGCGTGTAGGTAGTAAGGCATGCCTTTAAAATAACTTGAAATAGCCAGAGACGTGTTTTTATTTTATCTTCACATATATAAGGCTGAACTGCAGTCTATTTCAATGGAGCCTATCCAGGGTGGTCTCAGAAGTGCAATTCAATCCCCTATACAGCCCTCCAGGACACAGCCAGCACGGGAACTAAGGTTGGGGCCACGAAAAATCACATCTGTCTCGATAAAAACCGATCAATACCGCGTAACCAGATCCAGAGGCAGAGGGAAATACCCAACAAAGTCGTTCAATACGTGGACCACACTGCGACAGAGGCTGCAGGTTCTTTATTGCCAACCAATTGCTCTGTTTTCAAATAGTGGGACCCAACACAGAGGTGAACACAATGGTATGAATATAGTAGATTACACATTTTAACTTTAATTGTAGTTGGGCAGTGTAGACTATAAATCTGCGATTACATGCGCCGAAATAATTTTATTACTGTATAGCCTATTACATTTTTTAAATTACATATCCCAAGTACCATTAATTAGTCCAATAAATTAAGATGTTGTTAATAAAAGCCACAAATAATAATAATAATAATAATAGCAATATGTTCGTCCTGTCACTTCTAATTCCAGAAAAATGTCGATCTGTTTCTAAATGGACTAATAAAAGAGTATCTGTTCCATTCAACGAGCTAAAGCAGACACCCTACACCTTCACCTTCCCACATGAAGCGGGCCAGCACCAGACAAAGTGTCTTTAGACCGAGGACGGCGAAAAGCCCCAATGGATGTGCGTCAAGTGAAAAAGCCCCATAGGCCTACCTAGTGCCTGCGAGTGATGAACTTTGGTTAGGAGGCACTGTTCCAGAGAGCTGGTCATCGGCATTACATTTTAATGAGCTGAAGAGAGATCACAACTCTACGTTCATAACACACCCAGCTACACGCAGGAGATGAAGAAGAAACAAGAAGAAAAATAACGAAAGAGAAAAAAAATCTTAGAAATTAGGCTGCCGTTAAAAGGACGGTTTCAACAGGTTTCTCTGCCATTATTCTGTTTTCATCTGCTGTTCATAAAACCAAGAAAGTGTATAGGTAGGGTTGCACGGAAGCAATATATTTTTAAGTGGAAATAAAACATGTATAATAGTGACTGATAATATGTGTCGTCGATTTGAGCTGTATGGGAGCAGCGCTGCATCCCAGTGAGGAGAAATAACGTCCTTTGAGACAAAGTTGGTTAATTATTAACATCAGTCCTTGTGGCAAAGCACAGATATGCATTTTTTTAATTCTTAGAGCATGTCTTCAACAAATCATAAAATTAACAATCTCTATCACGGTTTCCTTCACTTGCGCATTAAAGGATTTATTCCAAAAAAGTGTAGGCCTATATATATCCATATTGGAAAAAAAGTTAAGTGACACAGAGGATACAGAGGTTTTTGGTCAACCTCCTCTAAAATGTTTTGTGAGTAAAATATAGGCCAAACATGAGTAATATTCCCCTGAGATTTTAACAAGGTAATTCAAATGTTATTTTCATTTTTTGCTTTTTTATTGGAAAGAAGGATTGGGAGAGGTATGGAGGAGGAAGAAAGTGAGGTAGGAAAGTGGGAGGAGGGAGACAGAAAGAGAGAGAGAGAGTGGACCCTGGTGGTCTCTGTGGTTTAGCAGCTGACCTCTGCTCTGTTGACTAAAGAGGATGTCCTGGCTTTAAACACATTTTTCCTGCATGAATTATTAAAGATTACACAGAGACTAGGTTGCACTTTGTTTTGTAGCCGCAGAAAGGAGTTTCCACCCGCTGCATCATGCCCAGTGGACAGAGGCAAACCCATAAGGTCCTAAGCGGCTTTCAATCATATTGATCCACATTTTAATATTTCTTTGGGGATTTTTTTTTTCAAGAGCCAAACACCAAAGTCGTTAATTCACCCACCCAAATTGCTTATTCAATATCAACAACACAGACTCGAAACAAAGTCCTTGAATTTATGAGGCTCCCTCGAGTCATGAGGTCAGATAACTGTTGTGGTGAGATGTTAGAAATTCAAATAAAATATTGATGTGTGTTTTCTGGAGGAGGCTGCTAGCCTTTGTTGCCCTGCCTGAAGGAGAGAGTATAGAGGACACACGAGATAGTGAGGGGAATGAAAAGAGTCTGATGTACATTTTACCCCCCAGGATGTTAACCCATACCTGCCTGATTTAGAATTGATGGCTTATGGCTATACTGCACGTGCACGTGAAGAGTATTAGACTTAATTTGCCTTATCTGCAGTTTATAGCACATTGTGCTTCCATGTGGGATTTTTCTCGGTATAGAACATTTCCTGTCATTCAATGATCTCACCATCTATCAATCAAAACATAACTATAGTCATGGTATAATGTAATGCGATCATGTTCAATAAGAGCTAAAGCTGAGCTTCTGTAAATCCCGTTGTACCATTCTCTTTTACTACAGAATTACAATAATCCTCAAATGTATTGATGTAAAATAATCTCTAAAACCTCTTATTTGTTTAAAGATGCCATTCATAATTCTGTTACACAACTCCAAAGTTTTCAGATTATTGTTATAGCTGCCCTTTTTTTCAAAGTGCACCACAGATTAAAAGACATCAGATGTGGCAGTGGTCTCAGGTTGAGCTAATAAGACACTATTGCTTTCCTGTCACATATAATTTATAGCTCACCATTTGCATTCGCTGTTCTCTCGTGACACTCATCGTCAACTTTTCTATCCCCGAGTCCCAATCAATAGACTTGATCCTCAATGATTCTGAAGGAGCCCTCTGTGCTAGACTGAGTGATCTAAGCAAAAAAAGAGACCAAAAACTGCAACTGAGACCAGGAGGTATAAAGGTAATAGAAAAATACAGAGAGAAATAAAGACAGTGAATTGGAGAGGAGAAGAAAAAAAAAAGAAAGAAGTAAAAAAAAGATATATAGAGAGAGAGATGAGGGGTGTGAAAGACAGATATTGTAAGGGGAGACAGTAAAAATAGTGAGCATATTGGACAGAGGATAGAGAGAGAGGGGGTGAGGACGAGAAGTGAGAAGAGTAAAAGATCAGGTTTAAGAGATGGAGAGAAAGGGAGAGAGAGAGAAGAAAAGAGGGAGTAGGGAGCAGGAGAGGGAGATTATTAGAGTTGGCCAGGTAGAGCCAGTGAAGCCGATCATTGAGGTGAATTGATGTGATTTCATGCTTTGTTTGCAAGATCATTCAGTCCAAAGTGCAATGAAGACTTTCCCCCCATATCACATCTTAACGGTATGGGGACTTTATCATATTTCTAACCTCAGAATCCAGCTAGATTGAATCCACAATCTCAGGGGGCAGCCCCTATTCAGTCTCACATAGGAGCAGAGAGATTGCCCCTAATGCCCCGAGATTGGTTATTTGTGACAGGACCTGAATATGGGGATACAAGCGCCCCAAACGATGGAGGACACATGCATGGGCATAAGTGGACGTGATGTGCCATGTTTAACTGTCCCGGGCTGCTGGGCCAGTGTGAAATCTCTATGCTCTGGAAGCAATATTGATTGATCTGTGTCTGTTGTTCACTTTGCCAGGATTATCCGCACCAAAGTCCAGCAGCCATTCCACCCATCGCCTGACGGATCTGTTACGCCACTCTCCACGCCTGGTCACACCATAGGTGAGCGAGAATGATGCTATGCACGTATAGTATCACGCACAGATACACCACATTCAGATAAGCTCGTCATAGGCAGGTGATGGGCAGGGCTGCTGTCCATGTAGATACATATAGACAGTACAGAACAGTACATAAACACATACTGTACACATACACTAACTCAGCTTTCTCCATCAGTACCCAGCACAGCCTCTCCCCCTGTGACCAGCGCCTCCAACGATCCCGTAGGATCCTACTCCATCAATGGCATTCTGGGTATACCCCGCTCCAATGGCGAGAAGAGGAAACGAGATGATGGTAAGGGAGACACAAGATCCCTTTGTTTCCGTCTTTTTAATTCTCTCCATCACTCGTCTCCTACTTTTCTGTGTGTGAAGAAGATGGCATTTATGACAGGACTGCAGCCAAGTGTGTTTCTGTGTGCTGTCTCCAGTGACTTGTTATGTTGTATATCAGGCAAGGCGAGTGTTGAGAGTGTGTTGTGATTCAATCAGCTTTTTGATGCCCTACGTTTTTACCATACGCCTACAGAGCTGCATCTCAATTTTATACCATGCTCAAATGTACTCTAGATATCCCATATAGCTGTCATAAAACTCTAATCCCCCTTGGCAAGGCATCAGTGCTGGTGCTCTATGCTTTCATTTCTCTAACATAACGAAAGGCAGAAAAAGAGGCTCCGTTTTGATTTCCCCCTTGATACTATCAGTTAACTACCAGTAATTTTTATAATCTGCACTAAATAAATAAATAAATAAAAAAAGACCTTGTTTGACTGAATTACATTTCATCACATATTCTGTGGTGTTGAACAATATCAAATCATTCAAAAATAAAAGTATACACGTAAGACTACTAGACTATACGCTGCCATGGGACTGGCAAGTAAATAGACCTAGATACGCTAAAAGATTAAGTGGAAGCCTATCCGGTCCAATCCAGAATTTTTCATTCCTAGGCAAGGCAAGTGAGTGGACACACACTGCCTGAGGGCTAATAGATTATCGGTTGTGCAAACAATTGGCTTTTTTAATGCCTATGAATTAACATGTCCCTGGTGAAGGCCTGAACAGGTGTAGGAACAGACCGGTGGAGGCAGGGAGGGGGCTGAGGTATGTGTGTGTGTGTATATGTGTGTGTGATTCTGTGGCGTACGTGCACTGTTTTGAGGTGGCTGATGGGTTGATATGGTTGAAAACTATCTTAAAGAGCATTCATCAAAACAGGCCACTTGCTTCTTTTATGTTTCCGTCTCTTTAGTTCTCTGGAGTGGCAACCACTTGGATGGAAGGAAAATAGGACATTGTAAGTTGAAGTTAGAAAACCTTCTCTTTTGTTTTGGTCAATCAGATAACCATACATTCTTCTCAATTGCTGTTTTTGCTCTTCCAGGGTTTTGAGCTTATGAGGAACAGGCGGGGGGGAAGATTTTCCAATAAATATTTTCCAGAGAGATTCAAATAAATGATGCTAAAGTGGCTGTGGAAAATCATATTTTCCATGTAATAGCATGCAGTTCAATATAATGTACACAATGCACAGTGTGACTAATTCAGCATATTGTTATCAGGCAGACATAGCATGTGGATTTTCAATGATAAGATATAGTTTAGAGACTATGTTGCCGCATACCTGTGTAGTTTATTATTAATTCAAACAAATTAATGTGAATCATTTTGAGGATGGCATTTCTCCCCAGTTTCACCTGTGATGTCAGTATCCCATTACAGACCTATTGGTTGGTTATTCAGGGTAGTTCCATTTTTCTCATAGGTTATAGAGTTATTTAAGCATTGTCGCTATGTCACCTAGGTCACCTAGGAGGTGGTGACACAGCTAAGGGATGGTCTCAGTTGCAGGTACAAAAGGCCCAGGCTACCTGAGCTGGCTCAGCCTATGAGAGAGCAGTGTTAATGTGCTAACATGTTACTCTGTCAGGCAGAGGATAGAACGAGGGAAACCTGCTGCAAACCTGCAAAATGTTATCACCGCCTCATTTTTTCATGTTGTTTAGAATTGGCTCAGTACACTTTGTTCCATGTCTGTGAGCTAACCAAAACACTAATTACTAACTGCTGAAACATTATATTTCTTTTAACCTATTATCTGTATATGTGCATACAATGTGAAAATTTGATAATGAAAATAAGAGCAAAAATGCATTGCATAGTTCCTGTTCCGCTGGCAGAGAGATGCTGTGTGTTCCTCGTGTGGCTGAAGTCAGTGGTTGCCCTTTGAGGAAGAAAAAGGTCCCCATTACTGGAGGGCTGTAGAGATAATGTAGTGTGACACGCGTTATGTACACCGGGTCCCCGTAAGACGAGCTTCAGGGACACAGGTGCCATAAGAGCCATTAATCTGGCCTTGTCATGTGTTATTGCAAATTAAAAGTAGCATGTTACACTGGACGACTTGGAGAGAGGAGGATGGGATGAGAAAGTGGGAGAGAGAGAAAGAGGAGCAAGAGGACGAGAGAATGTGCGTGTACGGGGGGAGGAGGGGCGAAGGAGGTCCTGGCTGGCTCAACGGGAGTTGAGCAAGGGTTAGATGTAGGATTTGTGTGTGTTTATGTGTACACTCCTGCACAAATGAGTACATGTGCATGTGTGTGTATGTGTGCGTGTGTGTGTGTGTGTGTGTGCATTCATTGTGACTGTGGCTTCGGATGCTCCTCGCACAGTGAACATAGTGACATTTAAAAGAATTTGCAATTCTGCAGAGAAAAGCTATTAATTCACAAATTAACACCTCTCCCCCTCGTTCCCTCTATCTTGGATGTGCAAGCTATCGAAAAGACAAAAGAAATAGCCTTAAGGGGAAAAAAGAGAGAGCTTCAGCCCTATCTGTAGAGAGATTGGTTTGCATGTCTGCAAGCAGCGATACCAATTATGCCAGTGCAGGGAGAATGCGCCTCAAAGCACACACCCCCACACACACACCCACACCCACACCCAACCCTGAATCTATCCATAGCCAGATTTATTTGTGTATCTCATTACAGGAAATGGAATGTTGTTCCTGCCAAATGCATTAATAGTAAAGTGGGGAAATTAGCCTGTTGTACAGCATGCTCCCACTCAGTCATTTAAACCTATGGTGGAAGTGGAAGCCAAGTAAGAGACAGAGAGGACTGGGTGACAACTACTTTGTGATTGTGTAAAGTGTATTATAGTCGTGTGTGATAGAGGGATATTCTGCGCTCATTTAACACAAGTAAAGTTTGGTCACTCCAGTCATTTCTCAGAAATTGTTTTGCACTTTAAACAAATTATTACATGAGAGAGCCACGTGAAAGACACCTGCTTTAATTTGTAAGTTGTTGTTTTTTTTTAACCAAAGGAATAACTTGTTCTTATTAGCGCGCTAGGTTCATGTAAGCCTGTATTTCCAAGTCTTCCACAGTGACAGGTTGATCCTGACCTTGCTGATGTACACGGGGAGGTTGATGTGACCTAACTCTGTGTTCCTCTCATAGCTGACTTACCACGTCCTGGATGGAACCCAGTGGAGCTCTGGGGAGGACAGGCAGTAGAGAGCTACAGTGATAAATTAGATGCAGAAAGCAAAGGTCATAACTTGTGATTGTAGCGTGGGTGTGGGATGGGTGTAGAAGGAGTTGATGAGCATGTGAGCGGGGAGAGAAAATATGGCCTAGCAGGTTGTTCATTCATGACATGATAGAACGACCATATGCAGCAGACAGATTCACACCGACCTTGTTCAATAGCTTGAGAAAAAATGAATAGCATCGCTGTTTTGATTTGTTCAAATTTGATATTTGGCCTTTTGGAGATTGTCTGGTATGTATCTTTTAACACATATGTCGCATTGAAGGAGTTTAAATCGGTTAGTGTATGGATTTCAACCTGGTGCTACACTGGTTGGCTAGTCAAGCTAGTCCATGACAATGAGTCAATAGAGGATCACTTTAGAAAATAAACGTATCCAGAGCGAGACAGAAATAAATGGAATCATGAGCACCATGATGGCCCTGATGGGGTGTGTGAGGGAGAAAAGCCCAGGTTTGAGAGGGGCCACAGAGCGTAACATAGAGACAAGAAGCTGTTAGGGCCCGGACAGTGGAGGACACAAAAGACTTCACATTGCATTTCTCCTCCTCTGCTTTCTTTCTCTTTCTCTCTCTTTCTTTCTCTTTCTCTCTCAGTGACATTCCTTTTCTCAAACATTTCTCTTCTCTTCTCATCCCCCCCTTTCTCATTCTTCCAGCTTAACCATCTGCATTCAGCTACACGCCTCCTTGCGACCACACATAGTTGTAAACAATATACACTGAGATCTGTCACGAAAATATAAGGAGAGGTAATTCACTCACATGAAGAGGAATCATGTCAGAGAAAAGTCAATTACGGGCGCTGATGCCGGGAATTAATGGAGCGATGCATTACTCAGCTCGAGAAGGAGGGAGAAAAGACAAGGAAAAGGAGGGATATGTTAACCGTATTTCCACAAATACTTACAGGGTGGCAATGCTAAACGACAAGCTGGTCCAGAGGAGTGTAGATGGGAGAGCAGAGGATGATCACATAGGTCCAAATAGTGTGCAAATATGAATATAGACTCATAGACTGTACCCAAATAGTCTCATAAATTTATAATTTTATAAACTTTGTCTCAATGTCCACATCTGAAAGTTTATATTAAACTAAATGAAATAACTAGTGAGCTTCAGAAGGGCAAAGCCTTACCGCTAGCAGCGAGGCCAGTGCAAATATCAAATAAGCATCACTATGCCTGCCGACAGTCAGTACACTGCTTGGCGGTGCTAAATCGAATTAATAAAGCTCTTAAACACGCCGCAACATAACAGGCTCTTAACAGCCATGGCAGTGTTGCTGTCTCTCTCTCACTCTCTCTTTCCCTCTCTCTCCCTCTCTCTCTCTCTCTCCCCCACCCTACCCACCTCTCTCCTTTCCGCTTCAGAGGTTTCATAAATATAGCCAGCTTACAGGGAAGGAGTGTTCACCCTCTGGGTATACCAGTTTGTTTGTGTTCTTTTTTCAAGCTCAACTGCATTTTTAAAAACATCAACAAATGATTCACACTATTTGTGATAGCATCATTTCACCTATCAGCAAAGGATGAATAAGTAAATGCTCGACTGGCAGCTTCTGATCTAGGGAAACCCGTGTCATTGATTTACGGAGGGAACCAGGCAGTGTGTAGGAATTAATTTGCCTTTCAAACAAGCCGCCCCTCCATCTTTCTCTCTCTTCTGAGTTATCTTATCACAGGAACAAGAGAGATGAAAGAAGGACATAAAATGCCACTTTGCCAGGACAGGACGTAACATCCCCCTCAGCAACACAAAGCAAAACATAGCAGCATGTCAAGCTATTGCTACTTTCTATTGGTATTAATACTAGTGTGTAGTTCTGTTTCACAGTAGCACAATGTCATTGGATAACATTGTGTGTGTGTGTGTGTGTGTGTGTGTGTGTGTGTGTGTGAGTAAAAGAGAAAGAGCGAATACTGGAGAGAGACTGACAGATAAGAGGGAGAATTGT
>CABFOQ010018587.1:344-14918 GCA_900660455.1 Gephyroberyx darwinii | reverse complement strand
GATCCACAGAATGCACAGGAAATATTCAGAGGGAATCACAGTCAAAGGATCACAGAGAGCTTCCTCGGATACGCCAGGAGTTTCCATGAGACACATGTCATGTATTGTCTCCTAAAATGGTTAAATCTTCTCATAAACCTGCAGTCGATGTGGATTCGTATCTCATATTAGCCAGATCATGAAACGATACAATAGAATGTGATCAAATATATATATCGCTCACTTCATCAAGAGATAGGAATGGTACTTATTGTGTATCTCTCCACTGACATGTTTGAATTTCTCTATGTATTTGTCCACAGGCCAATGAGTACTCACTCCCATCCCTGAATGCTGGCCTGGATGAGGTGAAGCCTAGCCTTTCCACCAGCGCCAGCTCTGACCTGGCCTCCAGTGTCTCCCAGAGCTACTCTGTTGTGACAGGTACAGCTTGACTCGCTCTAGATTGACAGTATCGGCATCCCTAAAAGGATACACACAGCTGCTGCAAGTCACAGACATTTGCAGCACAGTGATCAATCCTACACACTGCTGTGAACAGAAATGACTGTATTTACCTCTACCTTTGCATTCTCTCTATATTATTACACCACACATGATTGATGCAAGTTCCTATCTTCTTAAAATATCAAATTACTTCTTAACTAAGATATAGACTCATAACTGACTTATTGACATTTGTGTGGTTATTTCTGCTAAAACAATAGACGTATTTTGACAGTAGTGAAACTTCCTTATAGCGTACATCTTTTCCAGGGATATCAAACTCATATCACAAAATGAATAGCTCCACTTTTAAAGGCCTCTGTGTGTTTATTTCTAAGCGAAAGAGCGAGGCGATATATCATCTGAGCCCATTAAATCCTACAGGCCTTTCACACGCTGCTCCTAACTGGCTATTGTGTTAGCCTGGATTGGCCCGCTAACAGATTGACTGGGAGCACTTCTCATAAGAGACAGCTGCTGTTCTCGCCGCGACACGACGTTGTCATCAAAGGCTATGATACCCTGTTGATTGACAGCGGCTGGAATAGCACAGTGGCTGGCTGACTGCCTCATGCTGTGGTGAGAGAGAGAGAGAGGGAGAGAGAGAGAAAGAGGGAGAGAGAGAGAGATACAGTGTGAAAGAAATGCTGAAATTACACATTTTTTTCCCATGTTGTAAAATGGTTGCTGTTTTCAATAGTACGGCTCCATTGAGAGTCCTGTGGAAAGCCACAGGTAATGACAGGTGCAGTGTATTGAATATCTTGTAGCATTAACTATCTGTATCATATAACCCACACCAACTCACCCTGTATTGCACCACAACTTCTTTTGGTCTGCTGTCGAGGTTGATGGCCGCCTGGTTAATTGAAATATTGTTTCGTGGTGGCCGCTGAGGCTCTTTCCCAGGAGAGGCTAGGTTTACTGATAGCCACATCGGCTTGAGACTAATATGCCGGCCTTTTAATAAAACTCCCATAATTATGCAGTGGCCATCAAAGTCAATGGGTCTAGTGTGTGTATGTGTGTGTGTGAGACAGAGCAAAGAGGAGGACAACATGATTGAAAACTGTAGTGGCCCTTCTCAAATGATCCCCAGGCCAGCCCCGGACCAGAGCACAGTCTTATGGGAAAAGAAAGACCCCTTTTTTCCCTCTGAATATGTGGGAGGTAGATTTGCCCCAGAAAGTTGGGCCTCAGGAGAAGAAAGGTGTGTTTTTGTCTTTTATGCTGGGCCCCTCCTATGAAAGCGGTCTCGCTCTGGGGAGCACACTCATAGCAGGTGGCCTCCAAGCCACCTGGGGGTCTGGGGCCTCCTAAAGCGATACATGTGAGGGCCTTTGCATTGCATAATAAGGAGGTGAATGAACAAAACTTTTCTCAAAGTGGAATATGACACTATTTTTGGCGCATGTATGTCAACATTCGAATTATGAGCATCAAATGAAATTCAAAAGTTATATTTTTGTTATAGCTATCATTTATCACTTTTAGTACTTTATATTATGCAGTATGCAATGTATGCAGAGTGCAACATGAGAAGCGTTTGATTGGGTGTAGGTTGTTAGTGCATAATATGATGGTTCTCTGCCATTAGACAAACCCTGTAAATAGGATTGTATGCCAAGTAGGAAAAAATGCTAAATTATCTCCCTCACTTAGGCTGGGATCCAATTCTCAATAAATTATGCTCTCACACTGGATGGAGCCATGAGATTATATTCATTCTTTAAATGTTTTCTGCTCCCAATTAAAATTCATACAGTTATTGATCTTGTTGATTTTTATGTCCTGAAATTTGCATAATCTATTAAAGATGAATGATTAATGCAGTACTCAGGGGGAGCTAAGTTTTGCGTCGCAAGGGCGCTAGTGAAAGCAATGTCGGCCATCTTTTGTGTCCTCTGTTTATCCAAGTGTATGAGAGAGAGGGGCTACCTAGGAAGGAGGGCGGCAGCCAAATCAGGGCATTGAAACGCTCCATTGGAATTCAGTAAGATGTACCCATCTTCTAGAAATTGACTATATGACTATATCTAGATATAGTAAAATGGCAATCCATTGTAATGAAAGTAACATAAACATAAAAAATAACATAATTTGTCGATATTTATTTCAAAGCAGAATATTATCTCGCCAAAAAAAGGACACCATGAATCTAGCCTGTTGATAATATTGGCAAGTTGATAATACCCAGTTGAAATGCTAGATATATGTTGTTAATAACTTGATATTGTGCGTAACTGATTGCGTGAAAACAAATATGCTGTTTGGTTTCCAGCGCACACAAGCATTATAAAAACTGTTGTACTGTCTGTCTGTATCCCAAAGAGGGACTATGAATCTGGCCTGTTCAGTGCTTTACACAGTAGCCATGGATAAACAACATGCCATGATTTACTCCCGGTCCAAAACAGTGCCTGGCTCCTAGCCAGTATTTGTGCATCTGCAGAGTTTTCTATAGATAGGACAAGTAACGCATTACGCAGACCCTGTGTATCTTGACTTGACTCTAATCCCGACGCAAGACTAGTATTTAGAACAGATGAATAATATTATAGTCACTTATCAGTAGTTAAACAGGGTTTCACCTAATGAGAGTTCAGTAGTCCCTGTGCAGGCTGGGCCAGATAATCAGTCTTACCTGCGCCTGTGGGGAGGCCTGGTGTAAATGGGCACCCCTCTGCCTCGCTACAACTCTTAGCAGATGTGAACATCCCAGTTATTCTACCTCCCTTTATTTATCTCTCTCTCTCTCTCTCTTTCTATGACTGAGAAATGGTAGAAAAGATTCTTTATTTCAGATGAACTTCAGCTGAAATATATACCACGCACAGAGCCTATTTTCTAACCTGGCAGGGCCAGCTATTCTCTGGTGGGTGGCAAACAACAAGCAGCCACCTAACCTGCGGTGCTTGGTGTGTGGCCTGGTGACAAACGGCTTGTCTCAGCTCAGTAGAACGCCAGCAGCCCTGAGCTCGGAAATTAATGTTTATATCACCCCCCACAATAGCACACTAACCTTTGAGCACACATTTGATAATGAATGACTTTAAACCCGTGGATGGGGAATTCAAGCCATTTGGCCCTGCAAACATTCTTTACTTACTCATAATTGGATGGAGTCTTTGGCGATTGTTCTCTTTTTTTCCTCGTGGAGGTGGTAGGTGGTGATGAATTACCACCTCTACAATGCAGGAAATTGAGGTCAGAGATTTTACTGGCTGTTATTGTAGCAAACATGAAGGTGTCCCTGTCAAGGTAAATTTAACATTCTAATTCTCTGTAGACTCTTCTGCACATGACTTTGTCCTGCCTGCACAGAAAGGAAGGTTAATCTTGCTGTGATTTTGAATATGGAAATTAAAAAGTTCACTGTAAATCGAATGGCACCCTTTGAAAAGAAAAGCAATAAAAGGCCTCTGCACCAAAGTTTCTTACTGTTTGTTTAAAAATGAAAACAAGGATGGCTGCCAACTTGTGAGAAGGCTATTGTAGCTATATCTGGACACATCACTTAGAGGACTGGTGTAGGTTCTTTATGGTCCATTTCTATGGTTGATGGGATCTGTAGATGTGGTATCAGTGGTGGAGCAGAGACAGATGTTGGAGAACTCTATAGCATCTCTACTCTCTCAGAGATGTGTTTGCTGGGGTGAAGAGTCCCCAAGGACTCTGAGTTTATCTTTCATCTCCATCATCAGGGCCTGTGATTTGACAGGCTCCCTTTACCCGGGCTCTGCCTTGTCTCCAGGACAATAAGCAACACCATGTCTGATTAGTTTCAGAGTTCAGTGGTCTTGAACGCAGCGTTTGCGTCGGTTGTTGTTGCGTCGTAACCCCTGTCTGTTTGACAATGGTTGCTCAGGCGCTGTGAAAACAGAAGCCTAAAGTAGCACAACAGACTGAGATACAGACAAACCTGGCTTGGTTTGCACCCTCAGAAGTCTCATCCTGAAGTTGGGCTTCATGGCAACCACTCTCCTTAATTGTTTGATCATAAGGCTCGTGTGCAGGTTTAGCACTTACTTTTTATGTGTTGTGCGGTTCCTTCTATAAGAACAGTATGTGCTTCAATGAAATGAAATTAATTAACTGTACCTAAATCCACAATTACAACAGCTGTCACAGAGTGAAAAAAGGAGAAAGCGACTGAGAGAATCCTACCACTGATTTCTATGGGAAAGGGGTCAGTTACGTTGCCTGATTTCCTGGCATTATGTTCATAGGGCTGACAGGGTTGCATCCCCCTCCATAGAGCAGCCCTTATCTTAATGAGGAATCTCGACACACAGTCCTGTTGTAAAACAACAATGATGGGGGAAGCAGCTAATGAGGCTATCATGGTGTCGAGAAAGAGCCATCTCTCCCAACAGGCCCCAGCGAACAGAACAGGCTCTGCAGGCAGACGTGGAGAGGCCAGAGACAGAGCTCACATTGATTGCTTAGGTTTCAGAGGCAAAGCCGGTGAAATGAAAGATGCCAAGACTCATCAGCCAAATTAGATCAAGGTCTAGAGTTTTGAACCATCCGCAAGCTGGTTGTTTGGTTATTTGTGGGAGTGATTTTGTTGTGAGAATGCAGCCGTGAGATTATATTGTTTTGTTTTCCCAAAACCTTGGGGAAATTTTTTGCACATTTGAGCTTGATTGATCAGGCGCGATGTGTTGTTGCAAGGTTTCATCAGCGTATGTTTCCAGTTAGTTGAATGAATTACTGTTGGGTGCATATGAGATTATTATTATAAAGTATGTAAATGAACAAATCAACTGCTAAAGGCTGCTTATCTATTTACAATTAATATGAAATGTCTGGTTTTAAAATTATACCACATTCAAAGAAAATAAAAGTTGGTAATGTGGCCCAAAACTACTAAGTGTGAGACGCCGGGAGCCCTGGAGGACTTATGTTTATCCACTTTAAAGTAAAAAGTACAGTTTTTCTAAGTTAGTCAGGTCAACTCAAGGGTTTAAAGGTACTTTTTAATAGGGCCTCGTTCATTGGTCTCTTTATTGGTCTGTGTGTTTGTCTACACGCAGTATTTGGGTTTTATACAGTATTTTCCTATTGTTTTGTTTGGTCACTTAAAAATCTACACATCCTTCCCACCACATCTGAGCAAATGAGCGAGTGAGTGAGTGAGTGAGTGAGTGAGTGAGAGAGTAAGGGAGAGAGTGAGCGACTGAGTGAGTGAGTGCATGCATGTGTGGGGTTGCATGTCTACATTATTTTTTGTTTTGTTTTGTTCTCTTTTCCACCTGGCAGACTCCCACCCATCCCATCTGCCTTCCATGTGTGTAAAGCGGGAGCCCCATGAGGCATCCTTTGCTCCCTTCACCCCCTCTTCTCTTGGGGACTCTTCTCTAGCTGACATCTTACCCCACCAGTCCAGCCTCTCAGTAGATGCCTGTACTCCCAGCTACCCTGCGCATGCCCACGGCCCCTGCTACAGCCAGTATGCCAGCCAGCCCTTTATAGCAGGTACAACCCCATCAAAGGCCCCATAACCAGACAAAACTGTAGCAAGCTCCGTCTATTCATTTTATTCTGTTTTCTTTTCAGACTATCCTTTGTATTATTCTTTCAAACTGAGGAAGTCATTTCCAAATATAGAGCAGATTAAAGCACTTGCCTGTCACGTTGCAATGGCATCAATCCCATCATGCTTTGTGGCTCTACTGTTGTGTATACGGGAGCAAAACTGACTGCTTGCTCCTCATTAACAGTGACTACTCTCTCCCCCTTTCACCCTGCTTTTCTCCAACGTTGACCCTTTGCTTGTCCCTCTGACTAACAATGGCCCTGGGCCTCCAGGTCCCTCCAGCCTCGTGACAGGCCCAAGGTCTGGGAGGCCGGAGGAGGGGGTGGAGGCAGAGACTTAGGCTGATGCTGGGGCCTGCTTTGGACCGGTAGTGCTCTGTCCTATGATCCATCCAGGCCCTATGCCGTCACTGTCAATTACTGAGCTGAATGTGGAGCAGAGAGCGGAGTACTTGGCTCTCATTGGCCTGATGTTGCTGTTAGCTTTATAGCCTGGCATGTTCAGGACCCTGTTACATCATTGTTACAGCGATTGTAGCTTCTGATGAGAGTTAATTATTAAATTAACTCTCAAATGCTATAGCATGTAACATGTAACATGCTATAGCATTTGAGATATATAGAGGATGTGTTTGTTCGAGATTAAAATCTGGTAATTTTCAGACTTTTTGGACTATTTTTCGTATTGCTCTTGCATTGGACATGAAGTGGTGTGGTGAAGTGTGATAGACAGTAGCATCACATGGTATTCTCTGTAACTACGTATCACCTCACTGGGTATTTTGGTATCTGCCTTGATTTATAAGGTTTATGAAATATCATGGTAGGTATTATTATTATTAGTATTTAGTGTCCATAAGAGAAATCAGATTCCCCCTAAGTTTTGCTTCATTATTTGATGCTTGGCATGTTTCCCAATTTTATTTCATGCATCATAAACCCACGGTGTAAACTACAAAGAGCTTTCACTTTAACCCTTTCAAATATTAATATATTTGTATTACAGGAATGGGTGAAAAATACTGTTTAATGATAAGAATACTGTTTTAGGTCATACTGATGAAAATGTGGGAGTCACTGTATAAACCAATAGATAGGTATTTCAATGCTATTCTACACAATGCCACCTTTAGAATAAAAAAGCAAATCTAATTGTGCTTTTATGTATTTGAGCATCTTTGTAACTATTTTACTCCTTTGCATTTCCAGGTCGAGACATGGCCAGCACCACCTTACCTGGCTACCCTCCTCATGTCCCTCCTACAGGACAGGGCAGCTATCCCACCTCCACACTCGCTGGAATGGTTCCTGGTGGGTGACATTACTTCTTTTTATGATGCCATTAATTTTTGTTTTCTTTCTAACTTCACTTGGTCCTTTCCAGTCAATTGTGTTTCAAAAATGTAAGGTCATTCAGAGCCAAACAGGTGCTAACGTAGGGGATACGCTTTTCTATGATGTCATTTACAGTATAAACCGTGTGCTCATGGCTGTAGCAGACAAACACACATGCACACACACACGCGCACACACACACACACACACACTACTGACATGGAGACTGAACAAACCTTTAAGCATTGCTAGTGCCTCTGACCCGAAGGATTGAAGCAAGCTTGTTATAGCTTTGTTAGAGTGTGGTTAGCGTGTGGTTAGCGTTTGCGGACGAGGACATTAGACGAGCTCGATAGGCGATCACCACAATCAGTGGCCGTGAGATAGGACAGTTCCTCTCAGTTCCACTCCAGCTCCCAGCGCTCATTACCCTCACCGTGTCCACACAGCACACTCTCGCCAGCCCCGTCGATAAACACCGCTCTTGCTCTTCTCCTCGCCTCCCTGGACACCCAGGGCTGCAGAGCGTATCTCTTTCCCCTCTACTTAACCTGCAGTTCAGGTTCACAGCAAACAGTTAAGGGTCAAAACACAGAGGCGTGGAGGGCCTGTAAATATTTAAATCACTATCTCTCTCAGGGATGAGCTCGGGTTACAGGACCAGCAGTGTGGATGCTATAGCTGCCAGTGTGTGTAGATCTACCCTCCAAACAACTGAAAACACAATTCCCTTCATCGCTCAGAGACACGGACCTATCACACTGATCAATAAGCAAAGCAGGCGTGCAGTATTTACAAGCAAAGAGTTTACATCGCGGCAACATTTTAAGGGATAAAATCTGACACCTAAAATCAAATGAAGAAAATGAACAATTCTATATTGACATGATATGTCATTGGCGAATGCTTGTGGACATACTTACCCAGTCCTGCCACCACCACACACATCCACACACACACAAAGGTCTTCTTAATCCATGGGCTGTTCATCTGGTCGCGAATGACTAAGATTTAGTGACTGGCCCCAAACACTGTTAAAGCAAAGGCCGTTCCTCAGCAGCTTCATATAAAACCCAGTCTTTATAGTCTCATAAAAGAAAGAAACCTGTGGGACCCACAGCATTGCTCACTGACACCACCTCAGCCTCCTGTCCTTTCTACCAGGACCTGTACAGTGAGGACAAAAAGAGAATGAGAGTCCGAGGGAATCCATTAGGGAGTTTTGAAGCGAAGCATCATCGGTTAAAAGCAGGAAAAACACACTGAAGTCCTCACTTACGGAGAGAATGGAGGAAATCCTGAAGACTAACAGAGGATTAATACAACAATCAATTCACCTAAAATGAGCGCGGAGGAAAGCTTAGAAACAGCCGGGATAAAAATGCCTCAGAAACATTGTAGTGTGACAATGTTGTTTAAGCTTGTTCAGTGGCACAGAAATGTAATTAATTGCACCAAAGGGAACAATGTTTCATTTAGGCAACTGGTTGATAAAGTGTTCATTACAGCCTAATATTACATCAATGCTGTCAGTTATTTCAGTTTGATGTCTCTTTGCTAATATTTGTGTTTTATTGATTTGCAATCCAGGAGGAGACTTTTCTGGAAACCCTTATTCTCACCCACAGTATACTTACAACGAAGCATGGCGGTTCAGCAATCCAGCATTATTAAGTAAGTGATATTGTCTTGTTGGAAAAACATACAGAAAATACTGTATACTACTGCATGCTGATCTCTCCAAGTTATTAAAAGAAACTTTAAAGAATTATAATACCACTAATAAACGTGAGGCTCCTTATATTCTGCGCGTCTGGAGCATTACATGTGAGCTGGTGTAGAATATGTGTCGTAAATGATGTTTGACCTCGTGGTTTCCAACGGCTCGTTCTTCTGTTAACTTTCAGGTTCCCCTTATTATTATAGTGCCGCATCCCGTGGCTCCGCACCTCCCACTGCTGCCACTGCCTACGACCGCCACTAGTTACCATGGAGACCGGCTCAAACTGCAGGGCCAGGGCTTCGGCCTCCATATTGTCCCCGTCTGAGAAACGCTGAGGTCAAAGGGAAGGGAGGTGGAATCCTAAGGAAGCCCGGTTACGCAATGTGGAGGAAGGATTGGCAAGGTCGACGGTGCGTCTAGCTCAGCTTCAGCGTACATGCTTTTGGGTCAAGGAGGGCCCTCGGGCATTCAGACCTCAACCATCAAGCCCTCACTATCTCACAGGCCTGAACATTTCCAGAATGACTTTAAGAGATTATATAAATATATATATTATAAAATATAAACTGAAGAAAAACAGTGTGAAGAAACCATGTGGAAAAAAAATGTTGTGGGTTTTTATTTTTGTTTCTTTGTTGCTGTTGTTGTTGTTGTTTTCTTCATGGATCTTCACATTTCTTTACATTATAACTGCAGTATTTTTCTGCTATAAAGAGAAGTCCAGGGGAGACGAGAATGGTCTTATACCAGGATGGTGCAGGTACAGCGATGTAAACCAGTGTTGTGAGGGCCTTCTGAAACCTGGTCCCAACCGCAGGGTGGGCTACATTCTGGTGCTTTGACTACTTCCTCTGCTCCCATTGTCCAGTCCCACCTACATTATAGGATAAAACACTGACCCTAAACTAATGGCAACATCACACTCCCTGTGGCAAACAATCAGATGTAAAAATGTAAATCATTTTTCAAAGTATTGAAAACATGGTGACCATATCTTAAAATGGTCTTGCCAGAATTTTAAATACTTTAAATTATTTTTTTCTGTCATAATTTTTTTATGTAAAAAAGTATCAAAGATTTTTCAGAATAGTTGTGTTCTGTCACATTTCCGTCATATTCCTGTCATGTCCTTGTCCATGCATGATCGTCCCTCGCTCTTTTTTTGCACTATAACCTCAGCTTATTTGATTTATTTGGTACATTCACATGAATTTAAGTTCAAATTAAATACCTTACCAAGCTACAACATTCAAAATATTCATGTTGCATAGCTGTAGAAACACAAAACAAATGTGTGAACATCTTGAACAGAGTGAAAGTGATGCTTTCAATGAACAAGTCCTTTCAATTCTCTTGGGTTGTACTACATTCAGCAATTTAGTCATACCACTAGATGCCTACACAGTTGAACAAGCTGTACACAGTTGAGCAAACCAACTGTAAATTAGCTTCAAAATTGCCTTACAAATCTGTCTTTTCAACATAAATTCATGCCTGTTCAATGAAATTAATTGCCTTTACAAATAGGTATTTACCACCATCCTTGATCAAGTTCAACACTCCATAGGGCCCGAAAAGAAAAATTCATTCATTTTGCTCCTGGAAATATTTTGTGAATGTACTTTTTACGACATTTGCCAAAGACTTAGTTTGATATTTAATATTTTATTTACAGTGTATGTATGCATAAATAAAGCAGTATTATCTTTTAAATAAGTAGTCAACACTGAACATGTATGTCGTGATTTTAAACAGGCAAACAACATGATGCATATAATAACTGTAATGAAAAAGGTGAAATTCAATGACTTAATATTCCATCAATTGCAACAAATGCTGCTTTGTAGAATGATTTGTGTATAATGTGAAGACAATTCTTCTCTGTAAATAAGATCACACACCATTGCAGTATCACACTAATGTACTGGCTCCCTTTGTAGATATACAGACTGAAAAAAATTACATTACATTTGTGTCTTAATGTATTGTTGTGTTTGGAAGAAAGGCACAACTACTGTATTACCTGTGGCTACATACGTAGCAGGTTTCAGATGCTAACATCCCATAGGTTGTCTTTTTTTTATTTTATTTTATTTTGAGGATAATGTCAAGATGATGTTTTATGTCACTATGCAATGAGTTAAATGGCTTTCTGTATCATCTTTTGTTGTTGGGCTCAGAATAAGGAATCCCCAAGGTCTTCAATATGAATGATGGACAAGTGCATAAATGTCAAAAAGTATCTAAGACCTCCAATATGAAAGGTTTTTTTGGATACACTTAGTTTGATTTAAAATCTTTTTCCTCATTCCCTTAAATGAAGATATGATCAAACTGAAGTCCTTGGCAACAATCAAAGATATTGTCTTGTTTGCTATTAGTAGATGTTGTGATCATTATGCTCATCCAATTTAGTCATCTGTACCTCCATGTATAGACACACATCCATACTTATTCCCACTCACTCATCTCGTCTCCTCCCACCTCACTGTTTCTCTCAGCACCCCAGCCCCATCCCCGCTACCAGTACCAACTCTTGAGCATAAGGCGTCTGAGATAAGTTTACTTTAATTCCACACAAGCAAGTACATGATCTGCTTCCAACTTCACTGTCATTGCTGTGGACACCAGATAACAGAGACACAGACTGCAGTCCCACTCTTTGGGAGAATCTATCCTCTACAAATTGCACTTGGGATTTGCCTATTTCTGTCTATATGTAGCTCAACATATCTGAAAATGAAACACTGGCATAGAGTGCAAGCCACCTTCATTCAGGAGAGGACTTTGCTTTAGAAAGTGGAGCACCTCTTGAAGGAATGGGTCTTCTGCTGTTGTAAAGATGATACAGGAGATGTGTCATGGACATAAAAAGGATTTCTGATGAAAATCTATAAGGAAAGCCTTGTGGCCTCAATCATTGTTCTGTTTCAGTTCTGTTCCAATTCTTTTTGTGCACATGAGAAATAAATTCTTTTATATGTCAGTCGTTGACTTTGTGTCCTCTCATTATTAACCCCATAAGAAAATGATTCAGAGTTCAAGGTTCCCGGGGAGCGCGCCTGCTGCTGGTGTATTGATGTTTGGTTTTATGAACGGGACTACAGAAGGCACTCATACGGGTTACAGCCTCAAATATGAAATACATGATGGGTGCACAGCCTGGTGTGTGTATGTGTGTGTGTGTGTGTGTGTGCAGGAGAGAGAGAGAGAGAGAGAGAGAGAGAGAGAGAAAGGAGGGGGAGACAAAGAACCAGGAAAGTTGGAAAAAGCACAAATGCATTGCTCCAGCCTCACTCGGGTATATTTAATGATGCATCTGTTTCATTCTGCTCCACGCTACACTCTCTACTCTCAGACAATCCTAGCCAGTTGTAATTCAATTTCTGTGCTTCCGCTGCCTATTGTTTATTTCATGGATCCCCTGTGAAGCATCAAAAGCTGCTATTTCTGTCAGCCCCTAACTGTCCTATGTGTTTGTCATTCAGGCCTTGTTAAAAGATATAAAAAAGCACACACACACACACACACTCACACTCCCTCTTCTCCCAGCTGAGAATTCCCAGTGGTAAAATTATTCCATTTAGATGGGAACTTTTTTGTCACTACCCTGTCTAAATTGGCATATCTGGCTCTCTCGCAGAAACCAATAAACTGTGAACCCGGATGCATCTGTCAATCAAGCTCATCTTTACTTTAGCGGTCCAGATGACAACAACAGGAGAAGAGACACACACCAGCAGAATGGGGCTCACTGATTGGCTCTCATCAGCTAGGCATTACGAAAAGCACCTGTCATCCTAGGGGCTTCTCAAACCCATACAGAGGGGCCCTGCCACGGGGGCCATGGGCCTCGGGAAAGATTTACTGAAACGCTTCACCCTCATTGTCAACTTGGCTTGGTGATGCCCTACAGCTAGGCCTCCTTGGCATGGTTCACGTCTGTCAATGATAATATATACAATAAAATACAACAATTCTAATGAGTAAAGAGCTGGTTGATGGACACAGTCTGAAACAATCTCTGACAAATCTGAAGCATTACTTTAGCCATTGTGTAACACACATTGTGTAACACATATATATAGCATTTTTTTAATTCCACTTCATTATGACGCAGAATAGGGATTCATCGGATCTCATTCTGAAATGAGATGATAGATGGTCTACAGGGCATTGTCCCAAACACCCACATTTACAATATATCCAATATATAATCATTACTCTTCATGTAAACATCCATTCATTTGGAGATGACCATAGAACGAGACTTCTTGAGTCTTGAGGTGTCACACGAGTGTGGTATTGTTCTGAGATGAGGAGTGGCGGTGGTCTAGCGGTGACGTCCTGTCATCTGCCTGCATGGGAGCCTGTCATCAGCCTCATCATGTGGCTGTCATACTTGATGCTAGCGAGGGGAGAGGCCAACCCTGCTGTGTCAATCAACAAGCCCTCATTAGCAGCAGCTTTAATTAGTGGCTGCACGGGCACAGTATTGCTCACAATGCTGTCTTCGTTAACTCTTTGTTAATTCAAACTGATCCGCATTGGGAAGAGGAGGCAATACAGTGTGCAGTGGTCAAGTGGTACAACGCAAAGCTATATGTGGCTGGTTAAGAGTTGTTGTTTATATGGTATGAATAAAGAACAATTAATGTTTAATATGAATCTAAATGTCTTGAATAGGCTTGATGTGCTTGATGTGCCAGGTCCATCTTGAACACTGCCCAATACTGCTGAAGTATTGTCAAGCAACTGGTATAAGTGTTCATCATCCTGGTCCAAGGACAGGTTTTGAAAATGAACAAACATTACCAAATATACTCTGTTGTTTGCAATGTGTCCTGATGGTTTGTGAAAATCGTGAAAATAAGTCATGCAAATATATCGTCACACACTTAGATTATTTCAGTGTGGCCCGGGAGTCAGAGAGTTCAAGCCTGGTCTCTGATGATGCTGATGCTGACAGAGTGGCGATTATGAGGTTATTTTCACTGTTGGCGGGTGAGACCATCCAGGCGACAGGAACATGACTTTGTGATGTTTCTAATGAGTGAGCATTGATTGAATCAACACAGCCTAAAGAGGTTTTCTCCAAGCTCAAGCTCAAGCGATGCTCGGTCTGTGTGCATGCGGTACTGAATGATAGTTCACAATTAGAATAATGAGCAGTTTTAACTGGAGAACTGCAACTGCTGGGTTTCTCAGCTGCCAACTATATGCTATAATACCATTCCCATCCTTGTTAGATCAGTCGGCAGTTCAGACCAATTTTCCTTCAGGAGCTAAATTATCCTTTTGAATGGCCATTGTGAGACACATTGTGTAATTAAGCACTAAATATGCCTCACTACCTGATTATGTCATTCTGCAAGAGGGCTGAGGAGCTCTGGGGCGAGGAAGGGTGTTTGTGTGGTGTGTGTGTGTGTGTGTGTGTGTGTGTGTGTGTGCCTGCATGGGGGTTTGGGTTGGGATTTAAGGTTGGGGAG